>JAECUM010008453.1:0-86922 GCA_016617855.1 Megalonaias nervosa | reverse complement strand
TCTCTTCTGAAAGTAGTCAATGACCTTCTCTCTGCTTTGGATGGCGGAAAGATTACAGTCCTCACTCTCCTTGACTTGTCTGCAGCATTTGACACTATAAACCATGATATATTACTTCACCGTCTCCAGCATGTATTTGGCATTCATGATACGGCCTTACTATGGTTCAAGTCCTACTCGGTCAACAGGACACAAATTGTGTCCGCAAATGGAAAACACTCCAGCCCAGTTGATCTATGCTGTGGTGTTCCACAGGGGTCTGTTCTTGGACCTGTTCTCTTCATTCTATACACTCAACCACTCTCAAGTGTCATAGATCATCATCCAGTGTCTCACCAATTGTATGCTGATGACACCCAAATATACAAATCTAGCCACCCAACTGAAGTTGAAGCTACCATCCAAGGCGTAGAGAGGTGCATTTCGATGTGAAATCATGGATGACATGTAACAAGCTGCAGATGAATGATGATAAAACTGAAGCCATTCTGATTACAACACAAAGACTTTCTCATTCACATCCTTTACCTCAGACAATAAATATCAGCAACACCAACATTAAATTCACACAGTCAGTACGAAACCTCGGTGTCACTCTCGACAGTACTCTCTCGTTTCACCAACATGTCATGAACATATGCAAGGCTGCATATCTTGAGCTGAGACGAATCAGCTCCATTCGCAAGTATCTTTCAGTTGATGCCACTAAAACACTTGTGTGTTCCTTAGTACTTTCAAGACTGGACTATTGTAACTCAATTCTGTCTGGTTCGTCTCAATATCTACTTCAGAAACTTCAAAAAGTTCAAAATACAGCTGCTCGAATCATCCTTAGAGTACCACGATCAGAGCACGCCTCTCCCCTGCTCTCTACCCTACACTGGCTATCCATACGATCCAGAATTAAACACAAAATTTGTTCTCTGTGCTACGTTTCACTGACGGGCTCCAGTCCAACATACCTATCTGACCTCACCCATGTGTACACACCTGCAAGATGCTTACGCTCCTCTTCTGACACTCGTATTCTCATTATTCCCACTATGAAGATGAAATCATATGGACAACGCTCTTTTGCATACCAGGGCCCAGCAACGTGGAACGAATTGCCCACTGCACTTATACACAAAGACACAGTGATCTCATTCAAGAGCGCTCTTAAAACTCACCTATTTCAACTGCAAGAACAGACTTAAAGACCTAATAATGTATCCTTGCCTTAAATATTTACAGCATATTTTCTGTTTCTACTTTCGTGGTGTTTGTTTTTAATTTTGTAATCATATCATTATATATGCTTTTTAAGTGTTGTCAAATGTTGTAAAGCGCTTAGAGCTTCTAAAGATTAGGCGCTATACAAAGTCCTCATTATTATTATTATTATTATTATTATTATTACTGAGGAGTAAGTGAGTTTATTAATTATTAACTTTTAGAAATAAGAGTGCAATAAATTACTGTTGCTAGGTGAAATACCATACTGTATTTTTTTAATGGAAAAAATAACTTGCAATAATAGTTAGTTTTAGAGGGAACCAATGAATTATGGAAGGATACTACTAATTCTAACACAGCAGCAAACCTAAAACTAAACAAGACAATTTTTGTATCATTTAATAATAAAGTACCATTACATTATTGTCTTCATTGGCATCACAACTTTTTAGACCTCCTTTGAATGCTTTTATGTGAAATTTCCAACAAATATATAGTGACCATGTTGCCTTTAGGAAGCAATTTCTGGCAAGAGCCATTAGAAAATTTCAGTATATATATATATATATATATATATACACGCACTGCAATGTATCGGAAATGGAGATTTGAGAGCTTCATCTGACTCCTCACCCCCTAAAAAATTAGAATAGTAGACTTTTTAGTAACAAATAAAAAAATTAAAATACTCAACATTTTAAACAAATTACACCACCCTATCTCAAACTAAGTAATCACGTATCTACTCTTGAATACAGGTTGGTGTGGGTCTTGCATCATGCAGAAGGCAAAAAAATGGCATGTCATGCTTGAACTCTATTTTTTCACACACACACAAACCCAATAACAAAACAATGGAAGATTTGCTACCCATAAAATAAATAAAATTACTTGATGGAATCAAGTTTTAGTAGTGCGACAGTTAAACTTAACCTTTCAAGCAATAGGAAAGCATTTCCAATTGGATGTGAGGCCTTTCTTTGAAATACTGCAATGCCTGCCCAGTGCCAAGTTCAATTTGTTCAGTATCAATATAACCTAGGCAGGCAAGTGAGACACCAACTTTGTGCAGCTCTTGAACCTGTAATTTAAATGAATTTAGTTTGCACAGCCCAGATTTAAATGTAATATCATGAAATAGGATGCAAATATAATATAAAGGTTTATTCAGCTTGCCTTCATATGAGAGATTTATTTGTGTGATTGTAATGTCAACTGTCACTCACTGAATTTTTTTCATCACGTCTGATCCTATCTTCAATCATAATTTTAAAATTTTTCAAAAGCACTGATATATAAATGTGACTATATCAACTAAATTGAAAACTATGATTAGCTATTCAAGAAAAGAAAACATTGGGTCAAATGGGACTTTGGATCGGCAATTTCTAAACATCATCCAAAACATGAGACTGTATTTCACAGACAACTTAAAAACACACAGTACGGTCTGGATTACATCTGATGTGCCCCTCCTCCTCCCCATTCTTTAATTCTTAAAAACAGCCCTTACCATAACACAGTGAAAGGTTCAATATACTGTATATCTGGTATTAAAAGGTTGCAGGTTTACTTGTTTTGTTTTTATAGTAAAATTTGTATGGTTTAGCACAGCAATCCCCATGCTTTTTTTTTATTAAGCCCACACCCACTCTGACAGTACTACATATGTAGTATTTCTTCAGACTATTAGTGCATAGTTACAATTTTTTTCAATAAAATGAAAATGTCATTGTAAATGAAACCTGGGTATATCTCAACTTTGACCATCTCTTAGATACCCCCAAGTAAGGTGCCTAAAAACTACCCATCATGCAAACACTGGCAATCTATGTACAAAATTATAAAGTTTGAAGAAAAATTAAACAATGAGAAAGGTGAATACAATACTTTTTTCATTGTGCTTAGAAGATCAGCCAACTTTTTAAGCAGAAAGTATCCAGCTTCCTTGGAATCTTCATAAACAGCTCCTTTAGGTACCTGGCATGCCTCATGAACATAGCGTTTTTTTTCTTCTTGTGGAAGCCCTTTCCACCTGGTTGCCCAGTCACCAATACTTGAAAATTTATCTGTAAATCAACAAAATCATACAAGATGCATTTAGCAAGAATATATACATATGTTTCTAAAAGATATAAAAAACAGGAAATGTATTTTGGTGTGCAAGTATGTTAGTACATATGTGTGTATGAAAAAGTTGTGCATATAAAGCAAGATACATGTATCTGTGATTTCATGAGAAAAGAAAAAACAGAACAAGTTTAGTATACAGACAAGTGTCTTCAATCAAAGAGCTATGTTTGACTATTTGTGCTGATAGAATAATCTACTTTATAGCTGCTTTAGCATGAAGTAATTTTTACCAAAGGTAATGCTGATTCAGGACAAGTTAAATACCAAACACACTAGTGACTGAAAATACAGTTATTGGATTAACAGATGTCAATATACATGTTATAATGATTTTCGAAAAAATGCAGTGCATGATTGGAGGAGTCTAGAACTATTAACAGTTGTATCATTCATTGGAAAAATGTAATAGCTTGATAATGTCAATAAAAGAGAGATAGAGAAAACAATTAAGAATTAGAAGATTCAGAGCATTATTCCTATAGGAAGGGAAAACCTACATACTTTTTTCTGGTATAGTGAGTGTGGCCTTATATATAGCAGTCAGTAACCCCTACAAAAGTATTTCCCATTTTAAAATGAATTACTGGTGACTGATGTTACATGTGTCATAATATTTTTCACTTTTGGCAAAAATTTCTATTTTGTTTCACTAAGTGAATTAAACCCTTTTTGTCAGAATGCAGTGAACACATTTCATTTGATCAGTGTTTATGAAAAAAATCAAAAACTTTATATATTCTAGCCCCTTACTAACGTGCTCAAAACTTAATCAGAACTTCAGTTATGTTTTATGCAAACAAATGGACCAAAAATGCATAAATTTTTTTTAAATGAATAGAATTTACACGAAGCAATTTCATTTTAAGAATTAAAGCATTAACAATTAACAAGGCAAAGAAACAAATACAACTGTACCTTTGTTTTTTTTAACAAACAGGTTATATCCAGAGACTCAATTGCTATAGAAACCTTTTGAGCAAGAGTAATGTCTGTTATTCTTCTTCCTAGAAGTGTTTCCTATCCAGTCCTGAATTATAAAATATTTTGATTTTTATGCTTATGCATTCCAAAGAGAAAACTTATGAAATGATATATTGGCAATTACAAAACTTAAGTACTTAGATATCAACTAGCAATGTGACTTAATTTTGCTAAGTACAGGAATGGCAAAATTTATTTCAAAAGTAACAATAACCATTTGTAGCTTTTAACAAGGTATGATAAAATATATTCTATGCATTGATCAAATTGAGAAAAGTGACAATTTATTTTCCTTACAGGGGGTCCCGGGTTGCTGACTGGTCTAAGATCATTAATACCTCAACTTTATCATTGTGAGTTTTATTCACGCCACAGTCAAAATGGGCATGTGAGAAATCTCGCCACTAGCATCCCATGGGTCAGGGGTTCTTCCTCCACCAAATATACTAGCCACTATATATAGTCTATCATGTTCTGAAAAAAAGGTGTTAAACCACAAAAACAAAAAACACACTCTTTTCTTTATAAATGTTTCCCCTCTCTTACATCAAGTTAAATGAGAGGTAATCATGTGATGTTAAATGATTGATTTATATTGAGCAAGACAATCTAAAATGTTTATACACTTTACAGCATTTGAATGCCTCATGATCACCTATAAGTACTTTAAGATTGATATTATTGATCAATATGGTTGTATGAGGCACTTTCATTTTCACTTCAATTTTTAAGGTTTGCAGTAACAGTGATAAAATTGATACAAGTGATACTCATTAATTTATAAGAAATATAAACAACAACAACACTGTTACCACAATAATGACAAAATACTTTTACCTTCACCACCTTTTCATTCAATTCAGATTTTGACACAGCCTCCAATATCAAAGGGCTACATTTTTTCCCCTTGCTTGTCATCCCTCTATGCCATAGGGATTCAAGGATGACAAGCTGTTCAGTCGAAATTGCTGTCCACTCTGAACTCTGTTGAATAATAATAATATCAACAAATCAAAATATAATAATACTAATAACGATAATAATAATAACAGAGAATGTGGGTTAGGAATAATAATTATAATATAACAAATGTCAAAATTCTACATGCAGAGTGGAGCCACATAGCATGTCATTTTGAATTTATTGATCATTTAAGAACTTACTCCTTGAACATATATTATAAATTTTAAAACAATTGTGACTCCATTTGTTTATAAATTTGAGCATGTTTGCAAAATACAAAAGAAAAATACAAATTTTGGTAAAACCTGTGGCTTCAGGTCTTTAAGTATTTCATAGTTTCCACACAGGAACAATTGTTCTTTGAGATGTAACAGTAGCAAGGTTTGCATCACAAAATGATCTAGTACGAAGTCGAAAAACTGCTTTGGTCTACAATAAATAAAAACTTCATGAATATCTGTTGAATTATGCCTGCCATGTGTTTCTTTTTTAAAACTAGTCTAATGTAATAATAAGCTTGTATACACTAATAAACAGCCAATATACAGCATTTAAAGTTATAAGGTACAACTAATGAACATTATTTAAAATTATAAGGTGTAGAATCAAATTACCCAGTACACAGCTTCAACCCACCCCTTTTCCCACTGCTGCTTCCAATAGTTAAAACCTTCTCAGACTGTTGGAAAACTGGATTTCTATTTAAAAGCAGAAGCAGGAACAAAAAAAAAACAACAACGAAAGAGTCCTTCCAAGGAGCTGACACTCCTGGACCAAAAGAATTTCCATGAATTCATGATAAAGCCATTTCTTGTTTCTACCTGTTAAGTGTTGAATCTGATCATCTAGACTGATTACAAGGTTTTTAAATCACCAGTGTCATGGCCATATTTCTTCCTGCTGAAAGCATGGTCCATGTTTCATGATTACATCAATTCAAACTGTGATGGCTCCTGTGGCCTGATGGTTAGAGCGTCCATCCTGCATGCAGGAGGTTGCAGGTTTGAACCCTGGCCGAGTCATACCAAAGACTTATTAAAATAGTACTAACAGTTGCCTCACTAGGCGCTCAGCATGAAGAGGTTAGTGTTAGGGCTGGTCGGCCTGAGGTCAGGATAATTTGACTGGGTGGGACATCATGCTACATGTCTGCGGCATGATGCCCCAGTGCTAGACATCACTATGAACTGCCACACTGCAGACATCATAGCGATATGACTGGAAAATTTTTAAAGCTATGTTAAAAATTTAAATCACACACACACACTGTGCTTTCAGGATAGCTTTTGCTCCGCACATGCTTAAAATGATAGTAAATTAATTTGGCAACCTACACCCCAACATAAATGTCCAAATATCAAAAATGGGGCAGCAAGGGTCTGAGGAAACTCGGACTACACACGTTGATTACTGTTGCTGTATGATAGAAATTGAAAAAGTAAGTATAACGAAACTTTTTGGCTTTTTCGGGAACGTTTTCTAAGTAGTAATGCGGTAATAGGATGTACGACAAGTTTTATGGCAATCCTGCAAGCAATTGGTAGTAGTAGTAGTAGTAGTAGTAAAAACGTTTGCTCATAGACGGACGAAGAACTATAAACACCTGACCATGCCATAACCATTTTTTACCTATGGCTACTGCAGTTCTGGTGGTTTTAAAAAAAGAAAACCTGACTGACCATCATCATCATCCGTTTCATTTAAATTTGCATCATGTTTTGCATGACCATTAATTAAGGGGCTAACATACTATTATTATAATACAATTACATCATATAAATCTTACAACTGAACAAGCATTAATCTTATGCTTTCACTGTAAAAATGAAAGAAAACATTACATTTAAATGTGCATCTACTTACCATTGGTATCTTGTGATGTTACGAACTTGACTGAAAGAAAATGGCCGATTGTTTGAATCTCCTTTCACTGAAGAGTATTTTGTTGCAGAGGCTGACTGACGCAGTGCGCCTCGATTTGAGTGTCAGTTCTTAGAGAGTCTGACACGATCGTTTGCGGGAGAATGGTATACCGTGTCAAGTGATAAACAGACTGACATAGTAGACACAGTTCCTATTGAAGAGATTGACTCCAGTCGTATCGGGAGGGTGGGCATTCTGAGAGAGAGAGAGAGAGAGAGAGAGTTATCATTCTGGCGATGATGGTGTGTGAAAGTGTGACAAGGGTTAGAATTGCAAGAGGAAGTCAGAATTCTGAATATTTATGGCGTAGCAAGTTTTTTTTTTATTAATATCAAACAACACTAATATAGAATATTTAATTTGAAGTTATACATTCTAGATATAAGAATACACACAAAATTATTATACTTATTCAAAGATTACCAATTTCATACGATTCCTAAATTTCTGTCTTTATAAATTATGATGTAAATAATTAAATATCAAATGAGCCAAAGTTAGTCAAAATATACTTAAAATCTGGTAATAATTCAATATTTCTAACTAATACCGAAATTTTTTTTATCGTAAGTACAAATTATTAAATGTTAAACCATAATTACCGAGATATCATTTTTTGTAACTAAAAGGTATTTTATTTCTAAATTAATTATCACAGAGCATGAAATAAGCAGCAAGTTGTTTTAAAAATAATCCAAGACTACCATTGCAATACGTATAAATTCACAATAAAGTTAAAGCAATCCATAAACATTATTTTTCATAATTAATGTTATATAATAATAGAAAACACACATTTCAAGAGAGAATGAAGTATTTCCAACAATAATTAGATGCATTGAGGCACCAAAAAAATTTTAAACTGTAATAGCAGCATTCAAACCTGTCTCTATGGATTTTGTACATACAATCGTGATGAAGAGTGCACCAAAGTCATGTGAACTGGATCTGATTCTGACATCACTGCTGCTTGAGTGCGTAGATCCAATATTGCCTTCACTAACTGATGTTATTAATACCTCTCTCTCAACTGGGGAATTCCCATAATTTTTCAAAACTGCCATTGTAAAGCCTCGGCTGAAGAAACCAACACTCGACCATAATGATTTAAAGAACTACCGCCCAGTTTCTAATCTCCCATTCATGTCAAAAATCTTAGAAAAAGTTGTTCTATCCCAACTTGTATCTCATCTGAATTCAAACAGTCTTTTTAGCAATGTACAGTCTGCATATTGCCCTTGAAACAGTACTGAAACTACTTTTCTGAAAGTAGTTAATGAGCTTCTCTCTGCTTGGGATAGCGGAAAGATTACAGTCCTCACTCTCCTTGACTTGTCTGCAGCATTTGACACAATAGACCATGATATATTACTTCACCATCTCCAGCATGTATTTGGCATTCACAATACAGCCTTACTATGGTTCAAGTCCTACTTGGTCAACAGGACACAAATTGTGTCCGCAAACACTCAAGCCCAGTTGATCTATGATGTGGCGTTCCACAGGGGTCTGTTCTTTGACCTGTTCTCTTCACTCTACACACTCAGCCACTTTCAAGTGTTATAGATCATCATCCAGTGTCTCCCCAATTGTATGCTGATGACACCCAAATATACAAATCTAGCCACCCAACTGTTGAAGCTACCATCCAAGGTGTAGAGAGGTGCATTTCCGATGTGAAATCATGGATGACATGTAACAAGCTGCAGATGAATGATGATAAAACTGAAGCCATTCTGATTACAACAGAAAGACTTTCTCATTCACATCCTTTACCTCTGACAATAAATATCAGCAACACAAACATTAAATTCACACAGTCAGTACGAAACCTAGGTGTTACTCTCGACAGTACTCTCTCATTGCACCAACATGTCATGAACATATGCAAGGCTGCATATCTTGAGCTGAGACGCATCAGCTCCATTCGCAAGTATCTTTCAGTTGATGCCACTAAAACACTTGTTTGTTCCTTAGTACTTTCAAGACTGGACTATTGTAACTCAGTTCTCTTTGGTTCGTCTCAATATCTACTCCAGAAACTTCAAAAAGTTCAAAACAGCTTCTCGGATCATCCTTAGAGTACCACGATTAGAGCACGCCTCCCCCCTGCTCTGTACCCTAAACTGGCTATCCATTTGATCCAGAATTAAACACAAAATTTGTTCTCTGTGCTACGTTTCACTGACGGGCTCCAGTCCAACATACCTATCAGATCTCACCCATGTGTACACACCAGCAAGATCCTTACGCTCCTCTTCTGACACTCGTATTCTCATTATTCCCACTATGAAAATGAAATCATATGGACAAGGGCTCTTTGCATACCAGGGCCCAGCAACATGGAACAAATTGTCCACTGAACTCAGTCACAAAGACACAGTGATCTCATTCAAGAGCGCTCTTAAAACCCACCTATTTCAATTGCAAGAACAGACTTAAAGACCTAATAATGTTTCCTTACCTTAAATATTTACAGCATGTTTTCTGTTTTCTAATTTTGTGGTGTTTGTTTTTATTTTTGTAATCATATCATTATATATGTTTTTTAAGTGTTGTCAAATGTTGTAAAGCGCTTAGAGCTTCTAAAGATTTGGCGCTATACAAAGTCCTCATTATTATTATTATTATTAAGATGCATTTCTCTTACCTACAGTGTGTGTGTATGTATGTATATATATATATATATATATATATATATATATATATAGTCAATATGGACCAAAATTTACAAAATGTTGCTTATGATCATACTTCTCGTAAGTACATAAGAATATAATAACAGTTAAACTTTCTTTAAATCAGTAATATTTTAATATTAATAATAATAATATTAGTAATAGTTGTTATATAGTTACATTTCTTTGCCCATTTTGCATTTAAATAATTACATTTCTTTGCCCATTTTGCATTTAAAATTCATATGAAGTTAAATAATAGTTGCATGTAATTTGTGATGTTGCTATTCATGGATTCTGCATGGATTTACACTTGAATTACATTTGTGTGTTGGATTTTATCATTGGATCTTTTCCTTTATTGTGGAAATACTAAACCAGTACAAGCATGGACATTTCTTCTCATAGGTAAGTCGTATTTTATTTTTATTATAATACCTGCGTGCTACCATACGTAAGTTGAGCAAATACTGCGATAATATAGAGTTGTTCCCCCATGGTACGTTAATCTAGGTCAGCCACCGTATGCTGTTTTATTTACATTTGAGCGCTTCGTTGGACAAAGATTTTTTTTATAGGAACAGAAAGAGGAAAAGTCATTCAAACTTTACAAATTATAAGTAAGCAACAATAGCAGAACAGTTTTAATATGTTCCAGTAAGAACATTAAGTACCGCGATAATACAGCATTCCAGGCTAATTGCATAGACCTTCCTGCACTCCAACACTCACCCCTTTTGCCAAAGAAGGCATATGGCAGGCTTTAGAAGCCAATCTTCGGAAATTATTGCATTTCACCTCGACAACATGTTACAGCAGCGGTAATTAAAGGTCAGGGTCATATTCAACCAAGGGATCGCACTAAAAATAGACACAAATTGGCTTTTGAAAGACCGAAATGAGTAGAAAGTAACAACGAAGTTGCTATGACAACACATGCCATCCGCAAGCGTAATTTTCGAAAAAGAAAGAAAAAAGGAATATTCCTGGTTTAACCGCAACAACCATTTTTTATATATTAAAATAATGATCATAACAATATATCACTGGCATGACCAGCTATGACATTCTACCCTGTTATCACTGTATAAAGAATCGATGAATCTTGGCTAGCGAAGATAGGGCTATGTATTTTATCGCAGTTAAGAGGCTAATGAAAGAAAACTTCGATGTACATAAAAGTGAATGTTTTGTTGATTAAATCTGCTGATCTGATGTCAGAAAGGAAGTAAATTGGAATTATAAGGATTAAATAATCATGGTTGGGTATTTATTGATGTGTAAATTTTACTTAATCACTCACAAAGTTTATGGACTTTAAGTAAACTTTGTGAGTGATTAGGTCAAATTTACCCATCAATAAATACCCAACCATGATCATTTAATCCTATAGTGTTTATTATGGTTATAAATTGTCATGTGTCGTCTGAACGTCCTAAAATCAAATCACATTAGTAAGTTCGACAGTAGGAATATTCTCATCACAATCCTTATTTTCTGCATCATTTTTACTCACTCTGCCTTCTTGTTTTTTGTTTTTTTCTTTCTTGTCGTTTGTACACGTATTGTGTATCAGCCCATGGAGTACCACTAACAATGTATGCATTGATATTAACAACACGATTTAAATCACGTGGTAACAAAGACATCTCCATCCAGACAGGGGTGCGCATTATAGTTTTTGCAGATCTAGATTGTTTCGTATCTGTGTTATTGTTATTTGATTTGAATTCACCATTATCTGGTAAATATATTTTGCATTCAGAGAACAGCTTTTGCATCTGCACCTGAAGATAAAATTTCACTACTATGGGTATATTTAGGTCTAATAAATGCAAGTAGAAAAAGCATCAACCAGACGTTGGCATCTAACCCACACTGCCCAGTTTAATGGATTCACCCAAAATCTCATGTAGGACTGTACCATGTATATGATCACAGAGTGAATATTCTCAAATTATAAAGTATCGTTACCAAGAGTACAGAATAGCTTGTGTGTGAATTACCGTGTTTCAGTATGGTATATACTGGGTGAAAAGTTGAGTTTCAGTTGGGTAATTTTTTTTCTTCTCAAATACATTTGCTATGTGAACTTTGTCATGGTGCGTTAGCCAATTTAACTTAACAGCTTGAATGGCAGCTTAAAGACAAGGTTCTCTACATTTTCTCTTCCCGTTATCTACATGCAAAAGGTAGATGTGTATTTCGCACAAATGAAACAAATGAATAACAAAGTATGCTTATACTTGCTACATGTATATGAAATGTACTGTTTTTGTACAAATACATTAGGCATATAATTACTGTTTTTCCTCGTTCATAAAAATAAGCAATGCTTTATCAATGCTAAATTAAATTTCTTACATGGTTTTACCTACATACTTGCGTTTTCTGTATGCTACTGTTGCTGCTCATATTGACATTTTTTTTGTTGTTGTGACAAGTGACCTTAAGAATCATATCAGTAGGCATGTTTGATCTACTTTGCAAAATACATAGGCTACAGGTATGAAAAAAACTAATGCGATGTGGTTTCCACTTTTTATAAGTTATTACTGGTACTGTACAGCCACTAGTGTGTTCGAGTGCCGCGAAATCCTGCTACATACATGCTATATACATACATACATGGTGTGTCAGGTTGGGCTACGCCTGCTACCGTAAGTAACAGTACACGGCATTACCTGTGACTGCTGACCCTGAGTGGACACCTTGACCTGACACCCTCTGGAAAGTATTCTCTGGCCAAACAGGCAGCCGAGCAGCTGACGGGGATCCAAACTTAGCGGTCAAAAATCTAACAAGAAAACAAAAGCGACGCAACTCACTATTGTTGCCTGAAATATGTGCACACTAATGGACAATACATCAGCATACAGACCTGAGAGAATGACATCTCTAGGCAGTAGAGAACTCGCCAGATTTAACATCTAGATAGCAGACCCGAGTGAAACTCGAAAGCTGAGGAGGGACAACTCATCGAAGTAAGAGTCGGCTACACCTCTTATGGAGTGGTCAAAGTACGAAGAAAGAGTGATGTGAAGCTGGTGCTGGGTTTTCCATGAAACAACAGTAAGTCAGAAAGCTCACAAATCTCCCAACCGGCGTGAATGACAGACTAATGCAGATGAGACTCCCATTTTCTAGAAAAAAAAGAAGTGCAACTATCATCAGCACCTATGCACCTACCTTAACCAACCCAGACGAGAACACGGGCAAATTTTATGAAGATCTGAAGTCTCTTACAGCAGAAGTACAGAAAGCAGACAAGCTCATCATCCTTGAAGCCTTCAGTGCTAGAGCTGGTACAGATCACCAGACATGGTTAGATGTCATTGGCAAAAATGGCCATGGCAATACAACAACAACGGACTCCTCCTACTGAGGAAATTCACTGAACATGACTTCCTAACCACCTACATTCTTCCCTCTGCCAGACCTTAACAGACGTCTTGGATGCACCCATGCTCCAAGCACTGGCATCTCACTGACCATCGTCATCAGGGACGAGACAGGCAGGATGTCTGAGTGATGAAGGACATGAAAAGTCCATCGAAACTGTCTGAACTCTTCCAGTGAATGTGCACTCTGGGAATTATACCCCTGGATTACAAGGATGTACACATTGTCCACTTGTACAAGTGGAAAGCAATAAACCATCCTGCAGCAACCGCAAATTTCTTGCCAGATTTGTGCTCATTCAACTTGTACTTCACATTGCTCATGGGCTTGTGCCTGAGAGTCAGTGTGGTTTCAGGAAAGGATAAGGAAAAATAGGCATGTTGTTTGAAGCTCGTCAACTATAGAAGAAATGTGATGAACGAACTCCAGTCCATACATAACATTCACTGACAAACGCCTCTGACACGATTAGTTGTGGGGTGGGGTTTCTGGAAGATCATGGCAAACTTTGGCTGCACAAATGAATTTATCATAATAGTTTGGCAATTCCATGATTGCAGGCTCGCTCGTGTCATGGATGACTGTGAGTCACCTGAACCAATACCATTCACCAATGGAGTCATGCAAGGCTATATGTGTTGGCCCCAACCTTCTTTGGTATGATATTCTCTGCCATGCTTACCGATGCCTTTCATGACTATGACACTAAGATTTATATCAGAGACCGGATTGACAGCAAGCTTTTCAATCTGAGGAGACTACAGGCAAAGATTAAATTATAGGTAGTGACTGTTTGTGATCTCCTGTTTGCTGGTGACTGCTCCCTGAATGCCAAAGTTGAGTCTGGCATGCAACAGTGTACAGACCCTTTCTCTTCAGCTTGTGACAATTATGGTCTCACAATTAGTATCAAGAAGACTAAGGTGATGCACCAACCTGCACCAAGAAAGCTTTAAGTAGAGCCTACCATCACAGTACATGGCTGAACGCTCCTTGCAGTGGACACGTTCACCTATTTCAGCAGTAGACATTCATGTAGTCTACATTGATGATGAAACCAATACTAGAATTGCAAACGTAAATGTCATCTTTGGCAGACTATGTGCAAATGTGAGGGAGTGCAGAGGCATCAGTCTGCAAACAAAACTGAAGATCTGCAACGTCATTACTGCCAACCCTACTGCATGCATGCAAACCCTGGATGGTGTACAGACAAGATATCAAAAAAGATGAACCATTTTGATTTTCACATGGGCTGCCTGAAGAAGTTGATGAGGATACAATGGCAGATAGGGTCCCAGACAGCGAGGTTCTTACACAGGCAGGCATTCCAAGCACCCACACTCTGCTGATGAAATCACAAATGAGATGAGCAGGTCATGTCACCTGGATGTCAGAAGAGCAACTACCAAAGAAGATCCATGGTGAGCTGGATGAGATAAAGCTATACCAAGGAGGTCAGATGACTGCTTCAAAGTTCCCTCAAGTCATCCTTAAAAGATTTCAATACTGACCTGAGTTTTGGGAAGATCTCATACAGAATCACTCCACCGGACACAGACACATCCACACCAATGCATGAGCAGCATAAATCTAAAAACGGTAGCATGTCCTATATTGATCAAGCAACCCAAAGTGGCTTCGCTAGTGCAATGTGCTGTATTTAGTTCAAAGCGCAAATTCAGCCACTCATGTGCTCACATAAACCAAGGCAGTTAGTGATGTCATGGTCATCTTCCAACTTGAAGGGCTAACAAAAACACATACTACAAAGCCTATAATGATGCTGGGTGCTTTCAGATTTGTTCATGCTGAGGCAGATGTTACATTGCCCTCTATGGTGGCACTTATATCTGGAAGCCACAGACCTATGATGTGCATGCATTTAAAACCTGAACGGAATAATAAGTGCATAAAAGCAATGATATTATTGGTCTTTATTTATTAAATAATAGATTCAGGTTTATCTGATATTTGTTTGTTATTTTAGGTTTTTGATGCTGTAATGCATGTTTTTAGTGGCTAAACTACAAGGTCCTGTGCTGGCTTGCCAATAAACTGATGTATATAATTTTTGTTTTTAAATTTAAAGTGCTAAAATGCATTTCATTAACATGGTGGATCATTTCAAATGCATACAACTTCTGTACAGTACTGAGCAGGATATTTCTCTCTCTTTGGTCCTTTTATGTGCCAAGGACGAATCTGCAAAGCCATATACAGAACAAAATGTTGAGATTTTTATTCTTTTCTAATACTGACAAATCTAAATTGATAGTTACATATACTGAATTCAATTGGACGAGACCTATAAATTTATGGTATTATTTACATCCTGAGCCTATTTACGTTTTCCTTGCTTAGCTAGATAAAATATTATAACTACCAATGAATAAATAATTTTAGACAAAAATAAACCTTGACAAAGTGATCTAGTCGTATAATGTAGTTCAATATAAAATCCTTAAGTTATCTTATATAGTTTATAAGATACTTCTTTAAGTTTCTAAGCTATCTCATCAATTTTATAAGATGTCTTATAAAATAAATACCGTATAAACAGGATTAGTTGAGATATGTTTCATAAACTTATGAGATATCTTATCAACTTTAAAAATCTCCATTAATCTTCATGAAAATTGTACAAAAGATATCATATTACGTATATAATAGTAATGTTTATGTGATGTATTATACAATTTATATCTTATAAAATGTGTAAGGTATTTGATTATGAAAATGTTGTTTTGAAATATACAGGATATGCTATAAAATGAAATTTTTTAAAATAATATCTTATAAACACTTTTGTGAAATTTTAAAAAATATCTTATACAATACATGAAGCATCTAGTGTTTCCAAAAATACCAATTAGACTTGCTACATGATTACATGCAGTTTCAATAGCAGACCATTTCAAGAAATTTTATTAATAATAATAATACATTTATTTAGGCAAGATAAGCAAATAACACAAGTATTAGCATATATAAGAATTACAAAAAGTTACATAATATTGACAATATATATATATATATATATATATATATATATATATATATATATATATATATATAAACAGTCCTATTATTCTAATACAAACATAAAAAATACATGACCCACCAAGGATGACCCATAAATGTTTACCACCAAGGATGACCCATAAAGGTTTAAAAAAAAAAAATATTTTTAATGGGGTCCAGAGGGATCGTGAACTATGGCAGGGAACATCTATTAATGCATTTTCCAAATTAAAATTATATATTCACCTAAGTTAAAAATAACTATATGGTATTAAAAACTTAAAAACTTATTTCAGACTTGAAAATATCACTAATAACTAAATCATTCAAGCAAAATATAATTGAGCTCTGTGCTGTTTTGAAAGTTATGTTTGAACAGCCTATTTGTTTGTTTTCCTTTCTCCATGATTATATGTTATTATTATTTGGGATTTAATTCACAATACTGTGAACTCACAGTATAAGTTCTTTTTAAATTTTCACTTTGTATTCTTCGGAAAAATTAAATTGAAGTTGATATCGTAACTCTTGTTAAATCCTCTACAACATATGCTAATATCTCTGCCATTTTATGTGTCTTGGATAAATCTCCAAACTAACATAACGTGTATATTTCTATTCCAAATTTAAAAATAATAATAAAAAATTCAAAATAATTCTGTTAAACCTGCAGGTACATGTACGAGTCAAATGAGGTGCCGCTGGCACGTGAATAAAGGGGAGATAATGGTACAACATAATAATTACCACCCCTTTATCGACAGCATTCCGTTTGTTAAGGTTACCTCAGCCATTTGCATTTACACTGCGTGAAGTTTCGGGAAGTATATTTGCTAATTAACAAATCAGCTGGAAAGAATATTGGTAAGATGTTGTTCTACAGAAATGCTGTTCGGTAAATAAGAAGAGGAAAAGGCTGAGTATCACTACAGTAAACGCTCAGATAATACAAAATGCTGTAATGCATGCGTCGATATGATTAGGATTCAGCCTGTGTTTCAGAGGACCATAGTCAGTTTTTACGCTTAATAGAGCCTGCCTTAGCCTTGTCAGAAGTATAGTACACCTAAGTCTCAGGCTACTGATTACATTTCAGATATAATTATTTTAGTAAATCATGTATAATAACTATGAATGATAATTCGCTTAAGTTATACTCTTAAAACCCCCTCCCACTGAATCGTACATCGTACGGTACAACAAGTAGATCTCTGCTTTTTTTTCTGACATTATTTGTCCGCTACCAGTTCTGCCTTACGAATCTAATTTGGCCCATTACAATCTTGTGTTTTTGAACTGTGACAAAATATTGGAAATGACGGAGCATTGAGCAATATCAGTATGACCAAGAAAACTTCATTGGGAAATCAGTGAAAGAAGCTTTTATGTTTGCATTCCAACAGCTGTTCTTAGTTTTGTCGAAATTGTGATTATGGGAGTTTTCACTTCAAAATCGAATATAATCAGATTGGGAAACTTGTGATGCAGTTATAAAAGTTATTGTTACTTTTAACCAAAATATATTAGATTTAGTTTGGGAATTTTTTTTTACTTTCTTGAATGAACAGTTTTGGACCTTAAAAACCTAAAGACATCATTCATAACTCATTTCTATTGCAATCCAGGTATTAAGACCTAAAAAGCATGAAGTTAAAGATCGAAGCAGGGATGGCCCTGGGTTTAAAAAAGTTGTTGGCAAAAAAATTGCCAACCTCAATATTTTGTCGGCAATTTTAAAAAAATGTCTTCATTTTCATAATACAGTACTATCCTTTTATCTCATCATCCTCGGGACCAAGGTAATATTGTTGACATAAACAGATGTTTAGATAAGTGGGGGGGGGGCTGAAAATAAATTTGAAATTTTGCATACAACTGAAATTTTAAGAGATGACCTGTCATCAGTGACTAGGATTTACACAGAGAAAAAAAAAAATTGGAAATTTTGATTAAATGAAGACAACTAGTCTGAAATACACTTGTATATTGACAACTTACATTTGTGTACAAACTCTACAATGTGTTAAATAATATACATGCTTATGAAAAATCCATGAAATCGAATGTTAGAAAATTCATATATCTGTCAAATCCCATTAGAAAACACAACTAAAACTTATATAAAAAATGGTAGTCCTCATTTGATCTTCATCCCGTTGTCAACAAACACACTTCACAAAACAATTCACTCTGATATTTATTATCGAATTAGCATGTAGCTATATAGTTGTTTATATGCTACATGTACGTGTACTTAAATTGGCCTAGATTTTGGTCAGCTAGAGACAACTACCATCATGCCAAGGCTACCAAAGGGATGAGGCTATTCACAGCGAAATGAAAATATGTGAACAAATGAAAAAGTTGTAATGTTCTTGCAAGATGTCCCACGTTCATTTAACTCAACAGCCAGATATCTGTTGTTCAGAATATTGGAACTTTAATTTGGGTTTTAAATTGACATTGGTAGCAATCGTAATCATGCACTTTTTTGTGGCAAACAGGAAACTTTCATGGCACAATAAATATGTTCCAATCATTATGAAAAATGAAACAGTGCTTTTATTTAAGTTTGTTGCCAACTTTCTTTGAACAAAGGTCTTCAGCTTGCTTTGATGAAGGTTCATGTGTTATTGAAGGCACCGCTAAAGGCACTCTTTGAAGGACCAAACAAATGCCTGTTATTGCTGCGGCAACATGAAATAATTGTAAAACATTGACGGAGACAGAATTTTTTTTCATTTGCTTAGTATATATATATATACAAAACGATCGATGCTTCAAATGTAATCAGTTTTCTTGGAAGTTTCAGCAAAACTATTGTTTCTGGTACATTTTTCAAGAAGAAAAAACTGCCATCGTCTGATAGATTTTAGTCATTCCCGTTCTTGCCTTCAGAGATGGTCGAATGTAGCTTGTCAGATAGCATGACTATTTGGGTTATATTACAGCATCGAGTACTAAGGCCAGATGTCAGCATAAGCGGATTATGATATAACAATGCTGTGTTAGGGTGGTTTGTCGATATGAACAAATGATTTGCTTATGTAACAATAGATTCCAGAGCAATTTATATCCAAGTTTGCGGCTTCCTGTCATGGTGCTTTTGAATTTCTCAACTGCACACCCAAGACTGTATATACAGTTTTTAACAGCGAAAAATGTCACCAAAAAGATCACCAGATGGTATATATTGTGTCACCAATAAGGAAAAAAAATCGCAATTTGCAACATTGGCGAAGCCCAGGGCGATCCCTGGGAAGGTTGTATTTTCAAATATTTATCGTTATTACAAATAAAGAAGAGTAAATAAAATAAGTTAAATATAAAGAAAAAATGTTGTTCAAGTAAAATTGCTAATTTGTCTTGAGACAGAAAATATTAACACATTGATAGAAACACGACAAAATCAGATGGTACTGAAAGAGCTCTAATAACAATGGTAAAAGAATGTTTTCTTATAAATATGCACAAATTATATTAACAAAAAGTCACCTCAAAGTAAGAACATAATTCTTGACAGCTCCACACGAAACTTTATAATACAGTTCATCATTCTAAACAGTTGCTGATGCAGTTATCCATTTGCAGGCATAGTTCTTTGTCATGCAGTGTGTCAGGCTCATGACTGAAAGGGTTCTGGTTCCATTCCTACCATCAGATCAGCCCAGATAGGCTACTATGGCATGTCTTGGAGCAAGGCACTTGACTCTATTGTCTTTATACTAAATAAGCTTCATGTATTACTATGCCATAAAATACCAAACCTGCCCAATATTGAACAATATTGAAAAGTGTAAACAAATGTAATGGTCATGACATCATTGCACTTTATTGAGAACCAGAAGTTTCATACACAGTCTCAAGTCAAAGGAGCTTGAAAACAGGAATCTGGATATTATTCCATTACATGTTCTTGATAGTAACATTTTCTGTAGTATATGAATTGTGCAACGGTTTGTGTGCTTGATGTCTCGATTATACAGAAAATGAAGTGAAGTCTTCTCTGTCAAATATTCCACATAAGATTTTAAAAAAGATGCTTTAAAATATCATGGTAAGTTTTGTAGAATTCTTTCTTAAATGCATAAAGGTACTTTGACTAATATCACTTTTTTCAGGGAGTTGAAAGCCTACCAATAACTTCCATACCTTCATTTACTGTAAACATTTGTCACTTGTTGAAACAAATGCAAATTTCTAAAAGCAGAATGTAAGCATGCAGGGATATGCTATTTGATATTTTAGTGTATGGGAGCACAAACTTGTCATAATTGTTAAGAGGGGAATTAAATGTGAACAGGCTTTTGCTGACCTGTACGAAGTAGGGATAAGCAGTTTTACTACCACTGGTGTCATCATTGGGTTCCACACAGATAGAAGCATATACATTATGTACAACCTAACACAAACTGGATGTCAACCATTCTTTTTGCATAGGCTGCAGGAACCATTTTGTCCTGGGTTTTATAGCACCTATCTGCAGGGGAGGGGGCTAAATATTTTGCAGATATATACTAAGTGTTGTTTTTTAAGTTGTTTCAGAAGCTTTGTTCATTCTGAAATCATCAAACTAGATGACTGTATTTCTTTCTGTTAGTATTAAGCCCTTACAGCAAAGAATGCCATTGTGACAACATTTAACATTTACTAGTTCAGGTTAAGGTTTTTCGTTTTGCTTGTGACCAGATTGGGGTTATGGGAGGTTAAGTGGTCTAAGAAACTGGCCTTTACATATCACTCACCAGAGGTTTTGGAAACACTTAATCAAGCGTATTAGGATGCAAATGTTTTATTTGGGACACAGAAAATCCTGTATGCAGGAGTCCTCCATATGTACGCAATTGCTTGTGTGGCAAATTCAGTGGCTTGCTGGTCTTGCTTCAACCACCTGCTGAACGGTAAAATGTTGATCAATTGATCATTTTAGCTGTGCTGTTATTTACAATGACAGAATTCAGTGGCTGAAAGGCCTGCAGATATACATGTTGTCATTATAAGAGTACATCATGTTATGTATATGTAATTTAATTGTGTGCGTGTTTTTTAAATTCATTTCCAGTGTGGGAATCATTGATTCTTAGCTAAGGCTATACTAGCCTACTTGCTAATTGACATATTATTTTACTGCATTGTTCGGAGCTAAGTGACCACATGACTCCACCATGTGATCTAAAATTGAGGGTTAAAATAGATATTTTATATTGAAATAGTCAGTCATATTTTACACCTTTAGAGTTCAAGGTGTTTTTTAATGTTGATGCCAGTTTGATTTAAAATTCTTATATTTTTTGGATTTAATAATTTATATTCTCTGGAAAACATACAAGTGCTCTTCTTCATAAAAATTCTTGGACAAAGACATTTAGTGGAAATTATTCTTGAATTCTAAACTGGAACATTATAAATTGTGATTCAACGAGGAACTGTTGACATCACTACAACAACCTCATCTGACATCATTGACTTCCATCTTGGAACTTCATCGGGATTCAAACGTCGATTAATTTAGAACTTTTTAGTGATAGGACTTATATTTTTAAATTCTAGGATTAGTTTTTGGATTAGATTCACAAACCATAAGTCCTTTTTCATATTTTTACATTGTTTTCTAGGGAAATAAATTATTTTTGTTAAAATTTATAAAGCTTGTTGGCTTCACTCTTTTCTTTGTTACTTTGTATGAGCCTAGTCATGTAACAAAGAAAATAAGGTTCTCGTCCTTGGGATATATGAATTGTGGCTAAAATATTTCAGAAAATTGTTTTTTTTTCAAATTTAAATTCCCCTAGTTTTTAAATCCCAAGTATTATTTCACATTTTGTTTAAAATGTTTAGCAAAATCAACAGGCTTTTTTCACAATATTATCAAAAGTAGAGAATTTTTTGAATTTTACTCCGGAGTGTTTTGAAATTTTGAAAATGGAAGTCCAGCTAAAAAAGTTGGAATTAGAGATGAGACAGGTTCAGTTTCAGATAGAAAAGATACAAATGGAAAAAGAAATGGAAGTAATGCAGTTGCAATTTAAAGAAAAAAGGGAGGAAAGACAAATGCAATTTGAGAAAGAAAAACTAAATATGCAAATGCAAAGAGAGAAGGATGAAAGGGAATTTCAAATTCGGTTAAAAGAATTAGAGCTGGCAAAATGAAAACACTCCCCTACTTTTGATGTTTTCAAAAATATCGAGTTAGTGCCCCCTTTTCTGGAAAAAGAAGTAGACAGATATTTTCCTTGTTTTGAAAAAATTGCAGAAAATTTGAAATGGCCAAGGGAGCATTGGACTCTATTATTACAATCTGTACTTACTGGTAGAGCTAGTGATATTTATATTTCACTGCCACTAGAGCAGAGTGCATGACTATGATGTGGTTAAAGACTGTATCTTGAATGGTTATGAGTCAGTCCCTGAGGCTTATCGGCAAAAATTCAGGAATTCTAGAAAATCCACTGACAAGACTTATGTCGAATTCACAAGAGAAAAAGAGCAGTTATTTGATAGATGGTGCTTGGCCGAGAAAGTTGAACATGATTATGAAAGTCTCAAACAACTTGTATTACTTGAAGATTTCAAGAACTGTGTCCCTAGTGACATTAAGACTTATCTTGATGAGCATAAGATCGAAACCTTGGAAAATGCTGCTCTTGCTGCTGATGAGTATTTCTTAACTCATAAAGTTCCTGTTGTAAGCAAGTCTTTCACTCAGCAGTCTACTGGTAAAAAGGTATTTCAGTCTCATATGACTCCTTCTAAAACTCAATCTGGCACAACTTTTAAAAATCAAGCTTCTGATAAGTTTGATTCAAAATCCTTGTCTCTTCCTACGTGCACCTATTGTAAGAAGAAAGGACACGTTATTTCTGATTCCTTCAAATTAAAATATAGGCATCAGAATCAAGATAGACCTATCCCAAATGCTCTTATTTCTAAGAAGTCAAGGTCACAGTCATATATTGAAAGCAATACATTTGGTGGGTCTCAAAAACCCCAGTCTGATTTTATTATGGAGAATTATGAACCATTCATGTCAAAGGGTTCTATATCACTCTTGGGTGACTTGGCCAATCGTATCCCTATTAAAATTTTAAGGGATACAAGAGCTTCTCAGAGCCTTATTATCAGGTACTTTGCCTCTTTCTGAGAAGTCTTCTTCTAATGAGAGTGTTCTCATTCAGGGAGTAGAGTGCAGCTTTGTTAATGTTCCTCTCCATTCTGTAAATTTGTCATCAGACTTAGTTTCAGGACCTGTGACAGTTGGAATGATGTCTTCTTTACCCGTTGAGGGCATTTATTTGTTACTAGGCAAGGACCTAGCTGGAGACAAGGTTGTGGTTAATCCACTTGTAACTGACAAGCCTTGTTTGGATCAAAAAGTTAGATCCTATTGAAAAAGAATTCCCTGATTTATACCCAGCTTGTGCAGTTACTAAAGCTATGGCAAAGAAAGCTCTTGAGAATGATTCTGATAAGGAAAGTATTCCTTTAGCTGACACATGTATTGGTCAGGCTTTTGATGAGGTCACTTTCACCCCTTGTTTGGATCAGTCAAGAGGTATTGATCACAGTGATCCTCTTTTAACTACTCATTCTCTTTTTTCTAATCAGGGTGACAAACGACAATCACTTGTCGTCGAACAGGAAAAAGATCCTGAGATCTCCTGTTTGTTTCAGAGGGCCATTAGTGAAACTGAAGCCACTGAAGTACCTGTCTGTTATTTCATTAAAAATGGAATTCTTATGAGAAAATGGAGACCCCCGAGGTACCTGCTAGTGACGAATGGTCAGTGAACTATCAAATTGTAGTTCCAAATTCTTACAGACATGAAATACTTAGTCTGGCCCATGAAACTCCTCTGGCTGGTCATTTAGGGATTAATAAGACTTGTCACAAGATCTTGACTCATTTTTATTGGCCAAAAATCAAAAATGATGTTTGTAAATACTGCAGATCTTGTCATACTTGTCAAATGGTAGGAAAACCCAATCAGATACCTAAGGCTAATCTGCAATCAATTCCTGCATTTGACGAACCATTTAGCAGAATAATGGTAGATTGTGTTGGTCCCTTACCTAAGACCAGGTCAGGCAACCAATACTTGTTGACCATTATGTGTGCGTCAACAAGGTTCCCAGAGGCAATTCCTTTGAGGAATATTAAAACGAAAACTATAGTAAAAGCTTTGATAAAGTTTTTTACTCAATTTGGCCTTCCCAAATCTGTCCAATCTGGTCAAAGGTCAAAGTTTATGTCTGGACTTTTCCAGCATGTCATGCTTGAATTTGGCACTCAACAATTTAAGTCAAAAGTGAAGTTACGGTTTCACAGAACTTTAATGGAGAGAACTTTTGAGTCTTGTAATCGAGCTCATTCTCTCTTGCTCATTCTTCAAAATTTTCTTCAAATTAGGTATTACGATCCTTACAAAGTAAAGAAGAAAATGAATGAGTTAAATTATAATAATAGTACTTTGATCTAAATAAAATGGAGTACTAGTATATTGAGAGAGATAGCCAGATAAATCATGCAATTAATTTAGTTGTACCTGTCCCACTCACTGAGGATGTAAGTGAAGAAATTCAATCGGACTCTACTGATTTTGGAGTGACAAATCTTCGGAATTTGGAAATTCTGAAAAATCTGGACCAGAAACTTTCACATTTGCAAGAACAAGAAAGGAATGAACTTAAACAGTTATTATTTCAATATGAGCACTTCTTTCCAGATGTTCCTACGAGGACAAACAAACTTTTTCATGATGTTGAAACTGTGAATTCCAAACCTGTGAAACAACACCATACAGGATGAACCCTCTCAAACAGGTATACTTGAAAAAAGGAAATCCAATATTTTCAGGAGAATGATTTCATAGAGCCCAGTAAAAGTAATTGGAGTTCACCATGTATACTTGTTCCGAAACCAGATAAAACTTTCCATATGTGCACTGATTATAGGAGGGTGAACAGTGTGACAAAAACAGATTCATTTCCATTACCAAGAATCGATGGCTGTATTGATAAAATTGGAAGTGCCAAGTATGTCACCAAATTTGACCTTCTGAAAGGATTTTGGCAAATTCCACTGACGGAAAGGGCAAAGGAAATTTCGACATTTGTGACTCCAGATGGACTCTATCAATATAAAGTAATGCCATTCAGAATGAAGGGTTCCCCAAGTACCTTTCAACGTTTGATGAATATGATTACCTCCGGTCTGGATAATTGTGATGCTTACATTGATGATGTCATCATCCACAATGACACCTGGAAAGAGCATCTAGCAACAATGCAGAAATTCTTTGAAAGACTCACTGATGCAAGTTTGACAGTCAGTTTATCTAAATGTGAGTTTTGCAGTGCTTGTGTAACTTTTCTAGGACATATTGTGGGACATGGTCAGGTTAAATCTATAGATGCTAGGGTCAAGGCTATCTCTGAATTCCCTGTGCCTGTCAGTAAAAAGCAACTGATGCAATTTTTAGGTATGGCTGGATACTATCGGAAATTTTGTTCTAATTTTTATAATATTGCTGAACCCCTGACAAATTTATTGAGCAAGAAAAACAAGTTTCTTTGGACTGAAAAATGTCAGGAGGCTTTTGACAAGTTAAAAGCTATACTTAAAAGTTCACCAGTTCTTACAGCTCCAAATTTCAGTCAATCTTTTAAACTGTCTGTTGATGCAAGTAATGTTGTTGTTGGAGTAGTATTGATTCAAGAAGATAGAAATGGTGTTGATCATCCAGTGTGCTATTTCTCTAAGAATTTAAATAAGCACCAAAGAAATTACTCAGCAATTGAGAAGGATTGTTTGGCTTTAATTTGGCATTACAACATTTTGAAGTTTACAATAGTTCAGCTCCTTCTCCGGTTGTTGTGTTTAGTGATCATAACCCCCTTACTTTCAATGACAAGATGAAAAACAAAAATCAAAAATTATTAAGGTGGAGTTTGTTGGTACAGGAATATAATCTTGACATCAGGCACATCAAGGGAAAAGACAATTTAATTGCAGATGCACTTTCCCATGTATAGAAATGTTATTTCATGTAACCTTTGTATAATTCATAAGAATTCTTCTTATGTAATTTTGTTTTACCTCATGTATAATTAACATGGTAAAAAGAAAGCTTTATTATATAAATCTTTCTTTTTCTTTATGGGGGAAGTGTTACATACATGTAATTGCTTGTGTGCTAGATATTAAAATTCTCTTTTATTTTATTTTTATTTTCATTACATGTTATTGTAATAACTTTATTCACTGGATTTGACTTTTTTCGGAAAATTCAGTTTTCTGTTTTGAGCTGATAAACACGCAGTCTATTGCTACATTATATTTTTAGCTGACCTAGTTCCTGACCTTGGTTCTGAATTCATAAACACTGAGTGAAAATGATTGGTCATTATCAAGGTCATATTTGGCCCACGTGTTAGCTCTGTTGTAAACAACTTTTTTTTAAAAAATTCATTTCCAGTGTGGGAATCATTGATTCTTAGCTAAGGCTATTCTAACCTGTGTGCTAATTGACATATTATGACTCACCTATTTCAACTGCAAGAACAGACTTAAAGACCTAATAATGTATACTTACCTTAAATATTTACAGCATGTTTTCTGTTTTCTAATTTCTTGGTGTTTGTTTTTATTTTTGTTATCATATCATTATATATGATTTTTAAGTGTTGTCAAATGTTGTAAAGTGCTTAGAGCTTCTAAAGATTAGGCGCTATACAAAGTCCTCATTATTATTATTATTATTATTATTTTACTGTGTTGTTCGGAGCTAAGTGGCCACGTGACTCCACCATGTGATCTAAAATTGAGGGTTAATATTTTATATTGAAATAGTCAGTCGTATTTTACACCCTTAGAACTCGAAGTGTTTTTTTAATGTTGATGCCAGTTTGATTTAAAATTCTTATATTTTTTGGATTTGATAATTTATATTCTCTGGAAAACATACAAGTGCTCTTCTTCATAAAAATTCTTGGACAAAGACATTTAGTAGAAATTACTTTGGAATTCTAAACTGGAACATTATAAATTGTGATTCAATGAGGAACTGTTGACATCAGTACAACAACTTCATCTGATGTCATTGACTTCCATCATGGAACTTCATCAGGATTCAAACTTTGATTAATTTAGAACTTTTTAGTGATAGGACTTACATTTTTAAATTCTAGAATTAGTTTTTGGATTAGATTCACAAACCGTAAGTCCTTTTTCATATTTTTACATTGTTTTCTAGGGAAATAAATTATTTTTGTTAAAATTTAGAAAGCTTTTTGGCTTCACTCTTTTCTTTGTTACTTTGTATGAGCCTAGTCACGTAACAATCAAAAGAACATGACACAGTAGCTGGGTGGCAAGTTCAAAGACTTAGACTAACTGCTGAGTGGTGGGAAAATGTGCTGATATTTACAATAACTGAATTCAGAGGCAAAAAGACCCACATATGTAGATGTGGTTATGATAAGAGTACATCAAGTGAACAACTTTTAGCTTTCATTATCTTGTTCATTTCCTAAAGTAGCCGAATAAGTAGTGCATATGACCTTGAAATCAAGGCATATCAAGACTTGGACTAAATGCCATTGTAAATTTGGGTAAGTATTTTGGGATTAAAGGGATAATTGACAAGGACTGTAATGAGATTCAGAAGAGTGCTAAAGTTGCTAGAACTGATAGTTTAGATGGAACAGTAGCCAAGTGTAAGAAAGTGTGTGACGCCTGGCTTAGTGTTCTGAATAAGGCATTTCCTTGAATTGACAAAATTGAGCCTGATTCTAATCGAGAGACAAGAGCTATATGTCAGTGGTGTAAAGAATTTGAAAAAGTAAGCTAATTGACAACCACTGGTTTTTCTCATCTGGACATTTAACCACTTCATTTATGCCCAAAATGCTTTTGGAAGGGGACTGCAACTTCTGCAGGTGGGACTCTTATTTTTACTAAAATAGGAGTCCTGGACTCCTAATTGTAAAATCCTAGTGAGACCTCTGACTCACATCTCACATCTGTCTGCGTGGGTTCAGGTTTTGGCTCAGACAGCATGGGTATGTGAGAAAGCCTGCCAGTCACTTCCAGGTTCTTTCTCTCTGAAAATATACTAGCTGCCATGTATGATGTACTGGAAAATGGTGTTAAAGCTACAAAAACCCAAAACCAAACCAAACCAGGACCAAATAGGTTTTTAGCACCATATATATATATATATATATATATATATATATATATATATAACTCATGCAAGTTGGTGAGGATATACATATTGATGGTTTCTTCATTCATCAGTGAAATAGTATACTGACCTCTATTTCATGCTTCGCTTACTCGTTTTCAGTCTCCAGTACTATTTATGCCAGAATCATCAAGTGATTGTGTGCATTCCTATTATTACTACACCCTTACAAGAAAAGAAAGTCATTGTGACCTACATTTAATGTCTTACTGGCTTAGATAGAGTTTTTGCCTGTAGCTCATGACTACATTGGTGTTTTATCTACTATATAATACTGCAATATCTGGTATGATGCAACATGGCATGAGGATGCATCTTGAAGAGTACTCCACTGAAAGGCACATTTAAGCTGGTTGCATGTATTTCACTGACTTTCTTTCAGTTTTATGTTTGTGCTGTTCTTATTATGATTGTTAAACTAGGTGACTATGTATTTCTTATACTACTATACTCATAACCACAAAAGGTCACTTTGACCAATATTTAATATTTTACTGGCATAGGTTCAGATGTTATATTTAACTCATGACCACATAGGTTTTTCATGTGCTTTATGCATTACTATCCTGTATAAAAATTCAGGAAACTTGGGGATGTACTTTTATCACGCCACTCCAGGAGACCCTCATTTCAGTAGTAGGTCAGTATTGAATATATTTTACACTTCACTGGCTTGGATTAAAATTTGAGTTTGTTCATTCTTCGGGCACTGTTAATGCTAGAATAATAAAATTGACGATGGTATCCATCTCTGTTACTTCAACAGACTTTTGTAAGAAAAACTCATTGAGAAAAGTTTTCACACTTTACTGGCTTTGCTATATACACACACACACACACACACACACATATATATATATATATATTCTACTTAGAATCATGAAATTTGGTGAGTGGATGCATCTTGATAAGTTCTTCCTCCTCTTTGGCAAAAAAGGTTTCAGTGACCTGTATTTCATGCTTAGTAAATTTCTTCTAATTTTGAGTTTGAAGTTCACTTCATATGTGTTGTTTATGTTCCAACCATGGAGACATCTCTTATATAACTGCATGCTTAAAACAAAAGAGGGTCACTATGGCCATCATTTTACATTGATCTGTCTATGCTAGACCTTTATACATCCTAGCCTACTCAAAAGGCTCTCTCAGATCAGTGCAGTTGGAAGAAGGAATAAATATGTAGTAAAATTTCCATTTTAATGACTATACATGGTATTTTGTGATATGTAACCCTCAGCTGGTTAACTCTGTATTATACATATGAATGCATATAGGAATTAGGTGAGTGGACTGCATGCTTTTCATGCAGGCCTCACTTTTATTGGTTAATCAAGGTAATTATTGAACTATGTACTGCTGGCTGTCCCAAAAGTGTTACTCAAAGCTTGTGACCTTCAAATGGTAATATCTGGCTTCTAGGGGTGGGCAATACTAATAACTTTTAAAAGAGATTGTAATAATACCAATATAAGCAAATATTTAAAAATTTAATACAAAAGTAACATTATTCTGCTTCCTATCAACTTATTACATGTACTTTATGATAGAAAGAATGTTATTTTTATTTTTGTCTTTGATGCTGTCACCCTAGGTATGTTGGTGGGTGGATAGGTATGTAGGTAAGTGGTTATGCAATATATCAGCACAATATTCACTATATAGTGCAAATTAATAGTTCAGATTTTAAATGTTGTTGTTGTAGGGTTTAATGCCATTTTTCAGCAGAAGATAGGCTGTACCTGGCAGCCAGTATAACTGGTGGAGGAAGAACCCTGGACAACCCCTGGAAGAACCACTGACCCAAGATAAGCTACTGGCAAGCTTTCTCACATCCCAAGTTAAAGTTTAAATGTTTTAAAGTTCATTTGTAAAGATAAATAATTGCCAAAGTAATAATTGGAATTCGTAGAAGATAAAGCATATCAACTGAAAGGTTACTTCCTTGCTCTGGATAGTTTATGATCATTAGTAATTTCCTTTGCTCAGAGCATAAATATCTTAAGAGTTCGAAATTTTCAGCAATATCACACTGTCTTCATCAATGACTAATGTTGATCACGTGTGGTATAATGGTCACATGATTCAAGGAGACTGTTGTAGATGGGTGATCATCCAAGCCCATTGTTGCTGTTTAGTGTTGGCCTCCACTGTCGTATTTTGATCGCCTTCATCACCTTCTTTTTCTATATATTGTCCTCTGATGTGATCACCTTGGTTTCATTGGGGACGATGGAATGTCCCATATTCCTTGTACCATTTTGTATAAGTCTTTGGTATGGTTTGGACAGGGTTCGAACCCGTGACCTCCCACATCTGAGGCAGACGCTCTAATCACTTAGACCACTGGAGCGGTGTGCCTCCATCTGTAGTGGCTTGTCATGAATACTGTACATCCGCTATGTCAGAGAGGGCCAGAACTGTGTTGAACATAGGGCACTGGAAACGCAGTAAGGAATCAGATTCCACCACCTGTATTTTATTTTCTCAGGGCAGCACATGGTGCCAAGATACTCTGAGGTAAACGTATTGATGCAGATGTGACAATTATTCCATCAGAATTGTCTGATGCCAGCTATTCAGGTACTGTTTGTAGGAACACCTTATTAAGTTCAAGGAGACGACAGCCCTGAAACCATATTAGTTTTGTATGACAAGCATAGGAGTCGAATGTTATTGGACCTTGCCCAAGAAACAGCAACGTCCTCTTTGTATTGCCTCTCCACTGTTCTCATTTATTACAGCCAGTTGACATTGGGTGTTGCAGTCGATTACAAATTGAATACAAACAAGAATGCCACTTGTACAATACACTAATATCATGTCTACTGGCATGATATGTATACTACAGCATACAAGATTTATGCTGCAGCTGTCACATCTACAGGCTGTTATTGCCAAATATGGTATTTATCCACTGATGTTGTTGTTGTAGGGTTTAACACTATAACACCATTTTTCAACACATGATAGGCTCTACATGGCAGCCAGTATAATGATGGAGGTAGAACCTGGGAAAACCCAGGAAAGAACCACTGACCCATGCGAAGCTACTGGCAAGCTTTCTCGTCTACCCACATTGGCCGAGCATGAGACTCGGACTCACACAGACAGAGCTGAGACGGCAGTGATCCGTAATGGTGAGCACTTTAGACCACTCGGCCACTCGAGGCCCCTTATTTATCCACTGAAGAAAGAACATTCGAAAACTGACTTCAGAAGAGAAAAACTACAAGCAAAAAAAATGTGTTTGCTATTGCATTGGGTTTTAAAATAGGACAGGCAGGTGTTTTTATTTAAAACACGTTTAATGTGATTTTTTGTTAATTTTTTATTTTACCATGAGGGAAATGTACAAATGTTTTTAATGGAATGGTTTTAACAGCAGTTGAAACAAACTGATGAATATGAAAGAATATCTTGAAACTTACACCAAAAGAAGTTCAGGAAAAGATCTAAGAGGAAACAAGACCAAAAGAACAAAAAAAATATTTTTAAAAAAATCACTAAAATGCCAATCCAGGTATTAAATTGACAATTTGAAAGGAAAGAAAGGGAGGACAACAGCTGAAAGGTATTTTATTGTGCCCAGGTTCCCCACAGCCAGAACCTTCATACATCAGCCTTATCCCATCTAATAAGTCTGACAAGGAAGAACAGAGGGAATCACAAAAACCTGAAGAGGAAAGTACTGTTTATGTCAAAAGTATTTTTCTCAATCTAAAAAATACTATCATTTCTCCATTTTCAGCTGGTCCCAATCTAATGCATGTGATCATTGACTTCATTTATTCCACTGTACACATGTTTATGTGGTCAGAGAAGACACCCCCATTTAGTGGCCTCCTTGTACAGTTTAAAATAAAATCGGTTTCAAAATCAGTGGTTGACATGTTTAAAGTTTTATTGACAGTTGCATTGCTTATTGTTATTCTATTTTGATGAAAGGACATTTACTCAGAACATGTTGATAGCCAGTTGATAGAGGTTTTTTTTTGATCATTTTAATTACGTTCTCTTTTCTGTGCTAAAAAAAAAATCAAATATCCTGGTGCCCAGGACTCCTATATTTTAGGTGAGTTGTCCATCAAAAGGCAAACACCACGGTGTTTGGGGCAAAACCTGGGACAGAAAAATGAGAGGAGTGACTTCTCGCTCGAGACAAAAAATGGGATTAATGAGAGGGTTGGTGGGAGAAGAGAGAGAAATAAATTGTTAGTATAATTTTAATTTGCAAATATGTAATTGTTAAGTTGAAATATCGAAGTTAATAACTACAGTGCTTTACAATTATTTCATTGTGTATAAACATAGTACTGTTTAGTTTGTTGAAGAAGTACATTTCTGTTGATAGTAAAAAACGGAAGTAATCCAGGCAGTATCTACACATCGTATTAAGTATGTTTAAATGCAGCATTTTCATGAGACGTTACAAAAAGATTAAAATTTATTTATGTCTTTGTTCCTTTTCTTGACTTGTTAGCTTGGTGCTTAATACTTTTTAAAAAAAATGTAAAATTCTGGAACCTTTCTGCACTGTTGATTCTAATAAATGTAGATGATAAGTGAGGTTGATGCATATTAATTATTATGCCTTTATATTTGCAGATATTTTTATCAGGGTATCAAACTATAATGCATAGGTTGGACGAACATTGTGTCAAAGTTGGGGATAGCTTGCACAGGGTTGCATTCTTACAGCCTTATTAGCCTACTTATTGAACTGGTTCACTGTTATATAAACCAGCAGAGCTGTATTAGACCAACTTAGGCCTATTATTAGTTAAGTATGTATTAAGTCACAGTGACCTAGTTTCCAAGTAATGGTTTGTTAAGATATCAAGATTCAATACTCAGAATATTACTATGCCCTAGAAAATGCACCAGAAATGATGATATAAATATTTTTAATTATTTATAACTCGAATAAGTTCCCACTTTGTTCAGTATTCTGGTCAAAAATTAGAATTTGAGTATATGATAGTTAACTGAACTGAATCCTAAATACTCATGCACCTGTTGACAAATAATATAAACATCAATCAAATCAATTTCAGTGTGATCATAAGAACGGAACCATGGAGTCTGTTACAATAACCCCAGCCAAAGTGGTGAGTGTTGCTGAGGCAAATGAAGGGGGAGGAGATGGAAAGGCACACTATGTGACAGTCAAAGGCCCAGATGATACTATGCAAGTTATCATGCTGACATTCAACGATGCAGGTATAAATTGCCAAATTTGAATTCTTTGTTAACCTTGATAGTGTTGTATACCAGTGGTTCCCAATCTGTGGGCTGTGGATCCCCAGGGATCTGTGAGTTATTCCAAGGGGTCCATGACTGACTGACTAAATAATGTCTTGCACGTGCACTATTTTTTCAGATGTATCTATTGTTTGATGAATGAAATGTGAATTCATTTACAACAGTTACTGAATTCATAGTAATTTTTGTCATTACATATTTTCTCAGTTAACAGAGCCTACAAGTACACTTTTAGCATGTATGGGTACACAAAATCCTTTCAAGTAAAGAAGGGGTTCAAATACTTATAGGTTGGGAACCACTGCCATTTACCATATATACTTACTTATAAGTCAGGTCCAACTGATGACAACATACACCCTTATCTTCCATTGCTTAATGTGTTGGTAGATCAGGGTCTGTGTTGTTTATTGTTCTGATTACTTCTTTGTTGTTTATTTTACTGATTACTCCTAACAAATTACTTAGACCGAGATTTGCCAGTGCATTATGAAGGAGTGGTGGACTTGTATATTTGAGTTTTCAGAAGAGCCAGTGGGGATGGCTCCTAACCTTTCATTAGGATCCCCTGCTTTTGGGCATTCAGTAAGTAAGTGAATGAAGTTTATGGCATCCTCCTCCCACCCAAGTCTTTGAGGAGAAGATTTTTTTCCATTTTGTAGTGGCATACTGGAGTCGTCTTTTGTCCAGAGCTTCTGCGGTTCTCACCCTCATTGTTGGTCTGAGAGCTTATGCAGAAGTTTTCTGAGGACCAGGAGTTCACCAGGCAGTGAACAACAGGATATGTGGTAATCTGCTTCCAGAGTGTATCATGCAAAATAGAAACCCATATGTAATTGGTTCAGTAGAAAACATGTTGATAATAGCTGTTTCCCTTTAAATGCATTTGCAGACTTTCTTTTCTTCTTTATCAAGGCAAGAAAATGTTCTGTGTTGCCTGTCAAGAATTATGTGGCAGTCCGTTCTAACACTCTCAAGTTTTCTAGGGTTTCCATTATTTGGTTGGTCCATCATCTTGTCTCATCAGGTATCTTGAGCTTTAGAGAATGGTATCTCATTCACTAATGCCTAGATGGAATCTTTCATGAGTTCTTTAGGCATTGTCAAAACCCCTTGTGAAGCTTTGAGTAAAATTTGTTTAGAGAACCTTACCATTAAGACTGTTTTCCTATTCTCTATAACATCATTGAGAAGGAAAGGAGTTTCATGTATGTTAGTGGAAAAGGGTTGTGTACAGTTCATTGGTAATGATTCAATTTCTTTTCTTTGCCATTCTTGGTCTCTGGCAAAGAATCAAATACCTTCAGTAATGCTTCTTCGTATTGAGTTCTGCTGTTTCAGTCATATCTTTGTTGGGGATGATCAAGATAGGCCCCTTTGCTCAGTTTGGGCTTTAAGGTTTATTTGGATTCCTCTAAAAGGAGAAATAGATGTCAGAATTATCTCTTTCTAGCTTGCAATGGTTCTTCTGATATTTCAGCAGTCACCATTATTAAGAGAGCTTATCTATAGTACAAGTCACACTGGTCACATACGCGCATTTACTCATTTTAAATGAAATATAAATTGTTCTTTTAAAATTTAACACTACTTCTGTTTAACTGAAGTCTATTCAATCCTGATTATTGAATGCTCTGCACCTTAACTATCATCATGAAACTTCAGACAAAAATTATCAGTCTCTATGGTCATTTACAACAGTGGCCATGTACTAAACTTCTGTCAAGAAAAGAACACTTCGAGTGGAATTGTCACAATATAGGGTAGTACGAATTTGTTTATCAATATACATAGCTTTCATTGTGACATCACAGCATTAGACATTCAATCCAGATTGTACTGGATCACACCTTTAGGTTCATTTTTTCCAAAAATGTCAGCGTACTTTAACATTGATTTTGCTGTATGCACTTCTCAGGGCATCTAAATAATGACCTTCCAAAGGAATGTGGATGTATAAGAATCCAAATGAAATTAATGTTTGCTGCTTAAAGGTATGTAGAATCAAATTCTAAAAAATGACAGCCATTGCTGAAATAGTTGGTGTTTAATGCCCACAAGACCTGTGTGACTTGTACTATAGAGAGGGACCTTTCTTACATGAGAATTTAAAGTCCATGAAGTTACTACATCTTAGACCTATTTCAGTGATGTGATGAGAGCCATCTTCTTGTGGTCTCGTACTACCTTCTTCTCCTTATACATTTTGATCCTTGGATAATCAGAGCAAAGGAATCTTTTTATTTGGTTCTGTGGTGATGGCACAGCATGTTTTCAACCATCTTCCAGTAATAGTAAATGCCTACTGTTAGGGCAGTTGCCAGATTTGTTGAGGTCATCATCCTCCTTCCTAAATGGTTCATAACTTGTCTCTCATACAAGATCCATTTCCTTAAACCTTTGTTATAGCAAGCAGAATGATTGAAGATATATGCCTTGTCAGTGGATCTGATCTATCCTTTATTGCCTGAGAATATTAGAGGTGGTTGCAACACACAGTAGTTAAAAAGAAACAGACTTTAATCTTGGATACCTGAGAATTCTTTTTTGGCCAGTGGAGATCAGTCCTATCAAGTGACTCCTGCTCATTTATGGTCTCAGATGCATTCTGAATTTTTAATTAAAGATTCTTTTCATTGTTTCTTTCCTTTTTTTTTCATTTGGAATGCATTTAACAAAATCGGGATTTCCATTTTTGATGGCAATAAATGGAAAGAATTATTGCTTTCATACCTTTTCTGATTAAAAGCATGCTTTAATAGAAATTAGAATATGTGTAATGCATAAAATTCAAAAGACATTGAATTTATGCTGAATAAATATATTGCTGCAACAACAATAAATGTAAAAACTCTAGATGTAGAATATTTAGAAATTAAAACTGTTCAGATAGAACTACCAGTGATGATGTCATCACATTAGTAGCCATTGGTTGAACATTTCACAGCATTTAAGTAAAAACAGATGTTAGTATAAAGAGTGAAGAATCTGATCCCAGATTATCATGCAATAGGGGCTTCAATTTTAAAATCCAAGATAATCATACAAAATTGCTTTCAACCTTAGAATCTCAGATTATCATGCAAAAGGGCTTTCAATCTTAAAATCCCAGATTATCATGCAAAAGGGCTTTCAACATTAGAATCGCAGATGATCATGCCACAGTGGTTTCAACCTTAGACTCCCAGATTATCATGCAAAAGGGCCTTCAACCTTTGAATCTCAGATGATCTTGCCAAAGAGCTTTCAACCTCAGAATCCCAGATTATCATACCACGGGGCTTTCAACCTTAAAATCCCATATTATCACACAAAAGGTGGTTCAATCTTAAAAATTAAGTGGCAACCGGAAATACGTGTCAGCAAACAGATTTTCAAATCCGTTCATGAAATGCATTTGCCTTTCATTTGACTGTTGTATATCATTCATCATTGTGTTCCATGTTTTGCAGTTTGTTTTCTCAGTTTCCTTCATATTTTATTCATTGTTTTGTTTGCATTTATTTGCCTTTCTTCTGCATTCATTCTGCATTCCGTTCATGTTTTGTTTTTGTTTCACTGGTAAAATGATCCATTTCATGGTCTCTACCTGAAGGGAAGTGAATCAATGGGATGGTAGATTTTGCATTTTCTTCCCACCCATAGAAGGAAGGGATATTTTCTCTCAGGTTCTATCATCCTGGGTCTGATGGGTTATCAGCTGCAATAACAAGGAACTTACCAGTTGAATATTGTATGCTTCAGCTGATGAAGTTTGGGTATTATTTACTATAATAACATTTGAGCAAATGGACATCATCAAGGCTGTGGGATGGAGTTCAGAGATGGCATTCACAAGCTTTTACCTCAAAGGCTTTTCACCCTGAAGGGCTTACTTTGATCTGCTGGGACCTATACTAACAATACAACAGGCCCCCTTTCCAGATTATTAAGTAGCTCTGTAATGCATCAGGTTAGTCTGCTTCCGCTGTAGAAATCCCATGGTGCAGATTGATCTGAAGCACTTGCCTTTACTGATCACTATCATCTCACCTCGGTCCATGTGGGTTCAAGTCATCAGCCAATGTGGGTATGTGAGAAGGCTTGCCAGTAGCTTCCTGTTGGTGGTGGTTTTTCTCAGTTTTCCTGGGTTCTTCCTCCACCAGTTATACCGGCTGCCATGTATAGCCTATTGTGTACTGAAAAATGGCATTAAGCCAAGACAACAACAACTTATAATGTGTTTGCATCTTTGCTAGCCAAGGTTCTGATATGTTAACCTAAGTATGCCTTGGCTTATCGATCAGAATTTTCAGTGCTTCAGGTTGGTGAATTTCAATGGATGCAGTGGAAAGTCACCACATCCAATCAAAACCAATTTGTTCAAATTTGAACACTGTTCCTACATGATCAAGACAAGGTGAACACGAACGGAATTCATGTATGCACAAATGAATCCTTTCCCTCAAATAAACATATAATGGCTTCTCTTTGGTATATATTCATACTTTCAATGTTAAACTTTCTAAGTACCCTTTTGAAGTAATTTACCTGCACCATTTTTGGCCAGTGTACAGTGCACCACTGTTATATGCAGTTGGTTAGTTGGCATTAAATACTGAGGGAGGCAACACGTGAAATCCAATAGATGTCACTAGAATAAAGCACTAAAGTATCTGATTGATCTGCCAAGGTGTAGATATGTTAACATATCAGAACCTTGGCTAGCGAAGATGCTGCATTTGTGGGAAAGAACATTTTTTTTTATCAAAGTCATGTTGATGCATGTCAAAGCAATGTCCTTGCATGTCAGAGTCATGTCCATGCATGTCAAAGCCATGTTCATGCATATTCCATGTGTTAACTCTTAGCTTATCACACATGAAACTCAAAGCTGCATCGTGCACATTGGGAGACTGGAGACAGCGTCAACTGAGGAGTTAAGGGATGTAACTCTCATCTTTGCTTATTCTCCTAACATATTCTGATTGGGTAACATATATGAAGAATGTTTGAGTAAAATATGTTTCTCCAGTAATTCATGCTTGCCTAGTCACAATACAGGCACATACTCCAAGCTACCTCTGCAGTTACTATCCTGGAAGAATGTGCACATCTGCTCCAGTAGTAACTGAAGATTGAGAAGATTTGGGTTTTGGCACAAGTTTATCAATCCATGGGTAAACAATTTGTCAGACTTTTACAATGGCAGAAGGATATTGTAAACTGCTTTATTTAGCTTGGGTGGGTAGCATTTGTGAGGTAGTGCATGTACCCTTAACATTTTAAGATTGGGTACGGTAAGCATTGTTGAAGAAATATATTCTACTTGTGAATTTGGTTTCTACTTTAAATTTGTGTAAGAGATAATTAAGTAAAATGTATAGTTAACACTTATTAATATTTATGCACAAATACTCATAATTCAGACAAAACACATTTTAAATTTTTCACATATATTTCATTTATAGTGTCCTCTCCTAATTAGCACAACTTTTTTTATTAAATTGGGCAATTTATAACTACAGTCTTTATTGATTATTTGATTATGTTTCAGATAATGTTGATGGATCTGATGAACAATTGTGCACAGTGACCAACATAGAGCCACAAACAGAGGAACAACTTCAGAAAAATAACCTCTCTGCAGTCCCTAATATGGATAAAGGCATACAGACAGAGTCCATGTTCAGCCTCAAGGACCCCTCAATTGTAAGCAGTATCGTGGGTAACCGCATTAAAGCCTCTAATCCCGATGCTACTCAGTCCGTGATAAATGGTATATTCACCTGTGGTCTGTGCGCAAAAGTGTATCGTAACAAATCCAGCTGGCAGAGTCATCTCCAAACTCATGCTGGGAAGGATATTTTAATGTGTGGAATCTGTGGAAGATTTTTCAGTGATAAATCTGTACTGGCCTACCACTTAGAAAACCATAGTGTACATACAAGGAAGAATAGCAAATCCTTGAAGAATCGTGACACCGAGATCACACTTCGAGTCGGGAGGGTGGTTATGCCAGGTGATGATGTAATGAAAAAGGAGGCATCAGACCCCACTTCCTTTGTCAACCCCCCTTCTATATCAGAGGAAGCAGAAATAACATTAGCTGAGGATCTGACAGATGGTACAACTTATGTCTATGCATGCAACATATGTGGCCAGCAATATAATACAAAGGTCGAATGTGAACATCATTTGAGGGTTCATGGAGAGATCAGTTTTGCTGAGGAGGAAGATGAAAAACATTTACAAAACCAAACGGGAGAAGATTTGGGAAAAGAGAAGAAAAGCTCCACTCATGATCTGCTGAAAGCTTCAGCATCAAAATCTTCAGCTTTTTCCTCATCAACATCATTTATCTATGCATGCAATGTTTGTGGTAAGCAGTACACCAACAAGAGCAACTGTAAGAGGCACATGCGGATTCATACAGGGGAAGAAAAAACATTTGAGTGTACACACTGTCACAAAAAGTTTGCCATGAAGTATGAGCTACGTATGCACTCCAGGATACATACTGGTGAAAAGCCATTCGAGTGTGCTGTATGTGGGAAGACATTTGTAGAACGAGGAAACTGGAAACGGCACACAAAAATTCATCTACGTGAGCAAGAAGATGCACCCTACAGATGTGCACTTTGCTCAAAAGGTTTTTTTTATGCAGAGAAACTGCAGGTTCATCTTCAGATTCACTCGGGACAAAGGCCGTATGTATGTACAGTTTGTGGGAGAGAGGCGAAGAAAATTGGAGATATGTACCGCCATCTACGGACACACACAGGAGAAAAACCCTACGAGTGTCAGGTGTGTGGCAAAGGATTTACGCAGAATGGAAATTTGAAAGACCATATGAAAACTCACACAGGACCAAAAGTATTACACTGCAGTAAATGTGGGGAACAGTTCTTTCGCAAAGTTCATCTTCAGGAACATATGAAGAAAATGCATAGACAGAAGCCTTTGTCAATAGAGATAAAGGATGCTGATGGAGAGAAAGAAAACAGTAATAATGATGATGAAGAAATATGGACTGCTATAGATGGGTTGGAGGAAGTGGAAGAAGATGATAAAATTACCTTGAAGTGGGTAAACCAGGTGGCTGCAATGGTCAACAAAATGGCAGGAAATAAGCTTGGTAAACAGATAAGTTTGAAGGTGTCCAAGTCTGGTGGAGAGTCAGTGAAGGTTGTAAACTTGCGAAGAATCAGTGTGAAAAGAAATGCAGAGAAAACAAGTGGAAATGAGGAAGTCAAAGCTAAAGATGATGATGCAATAATTCATAAAAGTACCAAAATAGATGACATCAAGGAAGGACATGAGACATCTGACAAAGTAACAGAAGTGAATACAGATGATATAGAAGCTGCAGAAAAAGGAAACCCAAAGGAAGACAGTACCATTTGTGACATGGCCACGAAATTAGAGGATGCATCAGATAAAGGGGTTGAAAAAATGGAAGTAGATAATGTAGCAAACTGACAAGTTTAGAACAAGTAGCTATGAAAATCATAATATTTCTGAGTTGACTCATTAAATTTTCATGAATTTTATTATTTCTAAATATTAGTGGCATAACATTTAGGGATCTGCTTCATGGTTCATAGAAACATGGGATTAGTTGAAAATTCCATGAAATTTAAAAAGTTCATTTTATCCTTGAAAAATCCTTGAATTTGGTAAGAAACGCCTTAATTATACCAAAAAGTACTTGAATTTATCTGTGGGAATACACATTGTTGAAATTAATAATTATATACCTTTTTAAAATTTAGAAATTTAGAATTGTTGTTTTTTACAGATGGAATAAAAATGCAAAAATAAATAAAATGTGATAAAATTTGGAGCATCAGATGGCTCAAGACTTGTGATTGACCAATTAAAGATTTATTTAAAAACATATGACAAAATATTGTTTGAAAACATTTGAAAGTCTTGGATAAATCCTTGAAATAACTCCTGTGGCTCTGTGAACCATGAGCTTATTTGCATTTGTAATGTAAATATACTGCATGACAAATATATATATATATTGGTATTAAAATGTTAAAAATTAATTAACTTTGTTGTATCTATATCAACATTTACAAAAATCTATTTTCAATAATTATGGAAAATTGACAATTGTATTTGTTTACAAAATATTAATTCCAGATAGGCAGATTTAGGTTTTGTCTATTATTTTTTTTATATTTTAGATTGATACATCATAATTGTCATGAGTTTGTACACTTTCCAATGTTTTAATTACACAATTAAATTTTTGCATTTTGTGGCTACATGGCAAATATAAATAAATTACACAGAAATTTACCTATATGGTCATAGATGTCACTAATTTCAGGGGTTTTCACTTGTGAGAAATATCTTAAAAAATCATCCCAGTTTGGTCCAGTAGGATAAAAATAAATGATTATCAAAGGGGGCTACATATCTGGGAAATTTGTTGACATTTCAAGGATTTTGTCACTGACATCAGTGCATATAGTATAAGGCAAAACACTTCTTGAAATGTTTCTTTAAGATTGTTATGAATAAACCCATATATCCTATAGATAATGTTCTTTTGATTGGGTTATTTTTATGTTAGTTACAAAGACTTGCATCAGGTCTTGACCATATTCATTACCGGATTATTATTTTTATAGTTCCACTGGTTGAAGACCACAAGAGTGTATAATGGTCTATTATCTGCTTCTCAAGAGAAGTTGTTACAGCTGTACCCCTTAAACTACTTGGAGGAAAAGTATCAAAATTTGTTACAATTTTATCATGAGGTGTAGTTGGTCCTAAATCAAAATGGTACTCCTTGAAAATCCAAGATGGCCATTATGGCAACCATCTTGAAAATTGCTACTCCTCAGCAATATTGACTTAAGATTTCCACTGAAAGACATGTTGTGATAGGTAGGTGAAAATGGTGCAAACCTAACGTCCAGTATGGCTTCTCCAGAATGTATGGTCTTGTTGACATTTGGTTTTCATATAAAGACTTCTTGTGGCATGGAAATGTTCCTAATAAAAATGTTGCCAATCTGACATCAACCATAGCTGCAGTGGCGACCATTTTGAAATTCTTGGTGTCAGTAATCCTCAAGAATGATTGGTCATATCAACATTGTCTTTTTACTAAAAGACTTCTTTTAATAACTAGTTGGTCCTAAATGAAAATGGTACCATTCTGATCACCCAGATAACCACATTTGAGCTCTCTTGAAACTTTTGTTACTGCTACTCTTCCTGAACAGATGGCAACATTGACAATGAATTTTTTGTGCAACATGTCTTATGTTGTTGGTCTTATTTGACAGTGTTGCCATTCAGACCTTACAAAATGGCTGCAGCAGAGGCCATCTTGAAAATCTTGTTATCATGACTCATTCATAAGTTATTGTTATTGACATGGAATTCTGACGGAAACATTTCTAATAATACATTTTCCATCCAAAGTGAAATAGTACTTATCTGACCTCACAAAATGACTGAAATAACAGTTGACTTTAAATGGTGTTCTTGCATAACTTAATAAGCAGGTATTTGTTTAAACATGTTTTTTTAATGAAATATTTTTTGTAATAAGTGTTTGTCCTAAATGAAAATGGGCCAATGCAACCTCTTAACATGGCTGTCGCAGTGGCCATAATGAAAATGTTATTATGGCATTATAAGTACTCTGCCTTCATGCATGGTCTGTTGACATTGGGTTTTCACTACAACACTTCTTGCAGTATGTCATTGTTTTTGAGGGGTATTTTTTAGTGATATGGCTGCATTGGCAGCCATCCTAACATTTTTGTATGGTTATTTCGGCTGAATGGATAATCTTATGAACCTAAGATTTTCACTTAAACACTACAACAATACGTAGCTGGTCTTTGATGAAAATAGTGCTGATGTGGCTAGTACTGACCTGACCACCAATGTCTGTTTTGTGGTGAGCAAGTTTAAAAGCTACACCATCTTGTCCTTGAGATCATGTGATCAAGTCAAGTAGGCATAATGGTCATATAAGAACCTGTTGTCACTACTCCACTTGAAGCAATGGCTTTCACTAAAACCCCTTGAAATATGTAATTGATTGGTCTTGAATGAAAAGGTACAGACCTGACTGCCATATATATGCTATTTCTAACACATTTGAAAACCAGATTTACTTGACCCTGGGGTCATATAAAAATGTTGAGGTCAAGTCATGGTCAGTGCTTCCATTTGTATATACCAGTCATAGTGTGGATAGTATCAGATATTATAATGTTGTCCATTCATCAGTACATCAGTACATTCATTGTTCCTTGTTTCATTTCTGTGTATTAACTAGTTTTCCAGCATCTACCATGATCACGAAACTTGCATTTTGTGGATTGCAAGTATTTAAGCCATGAAATGCACATATCAGCTTAGGATTCAGTAGATCCAAGGTCAAAGACAATGTGGCAAAAACATGAAAAATGCTTTCTGCATCAAAGTTTCAGTCCTTAACCATGTACCTTCAACAAAGTTTGTGGATGGTTATATATGGGTAAGAGAGAAACCTCTTTATTTTGCGGTCATTAATCAAGTTCACTGTTATTTTAGGGTCACTGGTAAAGATCACTGTTGGAAAAAAGAAAAATGGTGCTCATATAACTTACATTCTAGACTACATGCTTTGACTGACATTTGCCACAGGCTTTCACTTAAGATAATGAAGAAACCTATTGATTTGGGAATCAGAAGAAAGGTCAAGGTCATTGTGACTAGAAGAAAAATGGGATTTGCATAATAACTTTTGTTCTAAAGTAATTTCCTTGACCTGACTTTCAGAATGGCTTGCACTTAGGGTGAAAAAGAAATCTAAAGATTTTGGGGTCTAAAAGTCAAAGATAATGTCACGGTAAGTCTTAACTAAGAAAACAATGGTTTCTGCACAATAAGTTTAGTTGAAGACCATATACCTTGACCAATGTTCAAGTCACTGAGACCCTTTGGTCCATAATCTCCAGAGAGAAACATAGGAACATTAAACATGGAGTGGGCATACAATGTACCTTTGATGATACTCTTGCTGTGCTTCAATGAACTGATGAACAAATGATTCAAGTTGTAGAACTGAATTATGACTAGACTTTGTATTCAGCTTTTTTCATTGAACAAAATACAGAATTCAGGATCAAATGTCTTAACACATATATTATTTGTAGTGGCTTGTGAGCATGTTGACACAAACAGGTATGAATTTATTGATTTTATATCAAATCCAGATTGTGGATATATTTGAAGAATCCCTTAAATAATGCCATTATATTAACTCTTGTTTATTTCAAAATAAAATATTTATGAATAATCAAATCAATCATAGCATGGAAGTGTCTTGATAGAATCCAAGGCAGATTCACTGATCTTCTATCCCTGATATCGGGTAATAAAAATAATGGTGATAATAATAATAATAATGATAATAATAATAATTGATATAAAGAGTTAAGGAATAGTTACTTTATTAAGTAAATATTGTCACAAGAATTGCATACAGGAAGTCAACTGATGCCTGTCTAAACTTTAACAAGATTGCATTGGAATGTCACCAGTATAATCAGACAGGTTAGAGAATTACAGTTTTTCTAAATAAGCAAGACTTGAACCATTGTCATGAGAAATGGCACTTATTGACTAGTTCATGCAATAGTGGCATAACCCACTCTGCCTTGTGCATTTTTCCAAAAAAAGGATGGAACAAGAATGAAGGTAGTGACTTGCTGTGAACAAGAACTCGGCTAGACAAATGGTATTTACAATTAAACTATATGCATAAACCGACTGGATTTCTTTTTTGAAATGCAAGGTATGTGCATGAAATTATGATATGACACCTACATTCCCTAATTAATGCCCTCACTCTAATTAATGCACCATCCCATTTTTTGAAAACACAACCTTTAAAAGATCCAGTGTAAGACCTGTGCATTTCAACATCCATCTGCTTCAGATCCATGATTTCAACAAAATGCTGCAGCAGCTTCAGTTGATTGCACCATTACATTGTCCATATCAATGTATGCATTACTAAAGTCTCAGGCACACATGTTGATGATGCAGTAGCTGTGCAACAAGTTCATAGACTTGCCAGTCCTACTTCAACAAGCTGCTGAGTGGGAAAATGTGTTGACAGATTGTGTAATGATCAGTTTAATTGTGCTGATATTTACAGTGATTGGGTTCGATTCCCGGCCGAGTCATACCAAAGACTTACAAAAATGGTACTAACAGCCGTCTTGCTTGGCACTTAGCATTAAGAGGTTAGTGTTAGGACTGGTCGGCCTGGTGTCAGGATAATGTGACTGGGTGGGACATCATGCTACATGTCTGTGGCATGATGCCCCAGTGCTAGACATTACTATAAACTGCCACACTGCAGACATCATAGCGATATGACTGAAATTATTTTAAAGCTATGTTAAAAATCCAAATCACACACACACACACACATACACAATGACTGAATTTAGTGACAGAAAGACCCCCAGATGTATTTGTGTTCATTATAAGAGTACATCAGAATAACAACTTTACCTTTCATTATTTTGCTCTAATAAAGACACCCCATTTGGAATACCTCTGGAGCATTAATCAGGGAATAAATGCTATATAAGAAACAGAGAAGGTGGCACTTATCCCAGGATCTATACATTGTTACTTTGATACCTGATTACATGAAGAAATTTGTGTAGAATGACATCATTGTAATTAAACAGGTTATAGAATTATAATTAGTTTAAAATGGGACCTGACCTTTTTGAGTGAGTTTTCATACACCTTCAGCCTTACTTTTGACCTTGTTACATCCATTACTGGGATGAATGCATGGCTGAGTGGGATGGGGTACTTGTGCATGAGAGCAAGGGGACAAGCACAGTTACTAACATCACAGATTCAAGTCCAGTTTAAACAAAAGTATAAGTCACAAAATTGTTGATTATACTTGTGTAGTGTGTGTTTGTTTGTAGTAGACAGATGCCTTTCTATCTTTAATGTTAACTTCATACCTCCATTTATTTCCTTTAGTTTTATAATATCTGTAAATAATGTTTTAGTTGGTATAAAGTTAATAGCTTTTCCACTTTGTTAGGTGATGTGTTTATGTCTTGATATAAATATGACCAATTTATACTAAAGTAATTGTGTGGATATTCATTCTTTTTTCATAAGACCTTTTCTTTCATTGCGATGAAATGGAGAAGAAATTTTTGTTTCTCCTTTTGTAAATATTCTTTTTTTTCCCCTATGTTTAAGAATGGCAAATATAACAGTATCTTTGATTATCAGTTTGTTTTGGCTGTTATATGTTTAACTTGAAGTCCCATGTGGGCTTGGGGATGTGGTCTATTGCATGTCAAAAGGTGACTAATGGAGACGGGAGTCATGGTGGCACATTGGTTAAGTGTGCTGGACTCAAAGGGTGTGGGTGATTAGCCACTGGATTAGCCTTGGTTGGACCCCATGGTGTGTCCTTAGGCAAGGCTCTCTTCTCCCAATTATCTCATCTCTAAATATCTCACTTGTGTTGCTGTGCCATAAGACACAAAAACAAACAAATCCAAAATGATGCCAAAAAATAATGGTATCTTGCATTATCTGATGCAGTCTATGTAATTTAACCTTGTATTATGCATAAATATAATGGTCTTGTACTTTTCAAACAGTTTTCAATCTCCTTTGTTTTAATGGGACATGCACATTAATGTTCTGCACTTATTTTTGAACATGTTAACTCAAAGATGTAAGACAATAATTTTGTTACCAAATTTTGTATTTAGGAGTCATTCAATAATATCTTAAATGGTTGAAATACTTAGCAGTTCAAAAGACCTTAAAGGACAGAAGAAACAGACTTTTTGTAAATTCCTGCATTCGTTTTAGCTAGTAGAGCATTAGTTTTTTCAAGGGACTCTTGTCGTCGATCATGAAATTGGCATTAAAATAAGTTTTTATTTTAATTTAGATATGGTTGTTATATTAATTTTCTGCAGGTCTTGAATTAATGTTTGCACATAAATTACATATATATATGACAGAAGAATGGTACCAAGCCCAAAGAGGTTTTGCATTACCCAGAAATACCCAGTCCAGGTTTTACAATAAAAATTACATCTTGCTGGTTAAGGTCCTCCCATCTCTGCAGTAATAAAAGTGAAAAGATATAAAACACAGCTATAGTTTATGGTTGACAAAAATGTGGTGGAGAGAGGAGGTGCAGAAACTTTATAAAATGTGAGTGGAGAAACCCGACCCAGTAAAACTTGACCCTTGATGGATTTTCTTCATCCTGGGATGAATCGTATGAAACCAACATAATTCATTTAGTGATATACATGCTTACCCCATTGGCCTTGGGATCAAGGTCACTAAAAATCTGCTTTGAGGATTTTGTTAAATTTTTTTTTTAATTATCTCTCCTAAACCCCTTGATGGATTGTGTTAGCATGTTGATGGATTAGATGGATCATGAATCTAAGACAATTCATTCTGCTCCATGCTTGCTGCACTTTTTTGACTGTGGTGTCAAGGTCACATTTTGCAAGAATGATTTGATCATGGACTTGACATGCAGCCCAAAGGATTCTTGTTTCGACCATTTACACAAGCACATAACCTTCAGATTTGCATACCCCCACTGCTTACAGCAGGTACATCTTAATTTTGCCCTTTTTTGTTATATGCTGGTTAACACCAATTTTAATGTTGTAGTTTTATGGACTGTTCTAGACATTGTTTCTATATATATAACTAGGTTACAATGAAGTTTCACTAATCTGACAACTACTTGCACTGCAGGGGTAAATTGGTGACAATGATATACAGTACTTGTCTTGCATGAGTGATTTCAACAGTAAAGTTTTGTTTTCATGTTCTGGAATGTCTAACTGTAGGCAGGATATGTTCATGGAATTAAATCAGGAACATATCCCAAGGGAAAGAGGTCACAGTGGCATATTTCCAACATTAATGATTATTATGTAAAGGTTAACATATATCATGGGTTAAAGTTCTGTTTATTTTGCCAGTCAGGTTAAGCTCAATGCAGGGTATCTACCTTAAACTTGCTTAGTGTGTTCCTTGCATCAGACTACCCTTTCCCCTAGGAAAAGAAAACCAGTGATCTGCTTTGCGTACACTGATGACTTTGTTCAAGTCTTAGCTGTATTTCACATTTTAGTTAATTCTGGAATAATTTCATTTGTAGGCATATTGAATAATTGAGAATTTAATAATGTTTTATGCATGATTGGGGACTTGTCCAGAGGAAAAGAAAAAGGTGACAGTGACCCACTTTTCATGCATAAATCATTTAACTTTGTTATTTATAGCTTAATCTCAGTGTTAAAGGTTTACTTTTACTGGGGCCCCAGGTGGACATGTGGTCTTGAGTGCTCACCTATGTCCACATGGTTTGAGTCTTGGGCTCGACTAATGTGGATATGTGAGAAGGCTTGACAGTTGCTTCCCATGGATCAGTGGTTCTTACCTGGGTTTTCTTGGTTCTTCCTCCACCAGTTATACTGGCCACCATGTATAGCCTATAATGTGCTGAAAAGTGGTATTCAATCCAAAACAACAAAGGTTTGGTTTCCTCTTAGAGCCCTAATGTAGGCCTGTGGCTTTAAAAGTGCATTTATTCATGAATCACATACATAACATGCACAAATGGATGGAAGATGTAGCATCATCCCCACTGAAACCCAAGAGCAGGAATATCAATTAACATCAGGCAAACTTTGCTGTCTCTGTCAGAGCTCTTCGTTTTGCCAGACAACTTTATCAGTAAGCCTTAAACTTCAGCTGGACATCAGGATATCAAATAATTAGACCTGAAATTTGTACATTGCCCATTACCAATCCAGAGGTTTATCTATTTCTAGATCCTATATTTAGAGTTTGCCTGTTTACAGGTACTGTATTAGTTTTATGGGTTTTCCTGTTTAACAGGCTAACATGGTGTAATGAGGGTACAACTATTGCGAGACCAAAAGAGTCCTGTGAAAAAAGACTGTTAAAAATTTAAACATTTATAAAATTACACCAGCTTTTTTTTTCACAGAAGACTAGAGGTGTTATTTTAATGCATTACAAAGTTACTTTCTAATCATCAAGTCTGGGCCTACATTTTTAATGTAACTTGCTGCTAATAAATGTTCATCATAGGTGAATAATGCTCTGAAAGTGTCACACATTAAAACTGGGCTGCTGCAAACCACTTATTGTGGTCACTGTATATTACAGTACATGTACATACATTCCAATTTGTGTTGCAGTGATCACCAAATTTTGAACTCTATTACTTAGAATGGAAGACCTAACTCGACTTCAGGTATCCAAAATTGCTATTGCCACAGGCACACTCTCATAAGGTTAGAGAACATGCCAAATGCCCATTTTCTGGACATTTCTTTAAAATTGGGCAAGAAAATTATGAATGAATTTGCCATCACCGAAAAACTCTAATTTTTGTTGCATGTTTTCACAAAAAAATAAAAGTGCACGCCAATTGTATAATTCATTACCACTGTATTGCTTCTGCTCCCATTGTTACTTATATAAGCTCAGTCAAGGTTCTTTACATCTATATATGTATATATTGTTGCAGGATGTGTCTCCTATACTTAGTGTGTTCGGCGTTGTAGATTAGTTTTGAATCTATGTTCATGAGCTGGACTGACTAAGAGTTTCTCATTCCTTAACTCGCTGCCTTTGATCAAAATTGTGATATAGATTTTTAATGACACCAGGCCAACCAGTCCTAACACTAACCTTTTAATGCCGAGTGCCTAGCAAGGCAGCTGTTGGTACCATTTTCATAAGTCTTTGGTATGACTTAGTAGGGGTTAGAACCTGCAACCTCTCACATCCAAGGCAGATGCTCTAACCGCTAGGCCACCAGAGTGGTGATCAAAATTGATGAGAAGACATGTCCATTCAAATGTTTATTAAAGAAATACACAGCTTCAAGTTCCAGAGGGAACTGTACATCTGTCAAAGGCAGAGTCACTTGCACCAGTGCATATGTACTATGACAATCGTAGTTGAGAAGATCAATAATTTGTCATTCTTGTTCAGAACTTTTGCTGTCTCTCTAGGCCTTCAGGACTTACGCAGAGCCAAGTCAAAGTTCTTTTGAACAAGGGTGAGATAGGGTATATTTGCACCTTAAGAAATTGAAGTTAGTGCACAGTGCAGACATTTATACTGAATTGACACAAGATAACATTACAGCACCATTTACATGAAGCTAGAATAATAACTTGTACAAGCTGACATTTTATTGAAGTAAGGGTGTTACTTAAAGCATTAGTAAAATAAATCAATGCAACCCAGTCCATAACATGCCAATGCCTCCATTCAGCTCATTCCAATTGATTGGTGATCTGATGAAATTGTTTGTGTGTGATTGGGATTTGTAATGTAGCTTTAAAAAAATTTTCAGTCATATCACTACAATGTCTGCAGTGGGACAGTTTTCAGTGATGTCTAGCACTGGGGCATCATGCCGCAGACATGTAGCATCATGTCTCACCCAGTCACATTATCTTGACACCAGGCCAACTAGTCCTAACACTAGCCTCTTAATATTGAGTGCCAAGTGAGGCAGCTGTTAGTACCATTTTTTACAAAGTCTTTGGTATTACTTGGCCAGGGTTTGAAGCTACGACCTCCCACATCCAAGACGGATGCTCTAGCCACCGGAGCGGTCAATCTGATGAAATTAATGGTAAAAGAATAACAATGAATAAAAGTATCACAGTTCTATGTTAAGAAAATCAAATCCAGAAAAAATTTACTTTTTGCAGAAAGAACAAGAGTTTTCAACTGTTTCATGTCTAACTAAACCATCAAGCAGTGGAATGGTGGTGCAATCTCAGTTGTACAGTTCCTCAGTACTCACCAACACAAAACTCCTCTTCAGGGTGTCAGTTGAGATCTTTCTTATTCAGCTGTCATTCCATCAGGTATGAACCTTAACACGTGCTATGCCATATAATGGAAACTTACATTGGGATACACGTCTTCTGCCTTTTATCCTATTTGTTGAGTTCAGGACTCTTAATCCTAAATTAGAATAGAACCATCGAGTCTAGTTGGAATTAGTTCATCTGTTATCATTCGAGTGCATCCTTGAAATCACCATTCTTTTAAGATACATACAGCTTTAACTGTCCTGTCATCTCTTGCGCTTTCTATTGCACCTTGCTTTTCCAACTTGGCCTGCCCCACTGCTGCATGTGCCATGCTTGTGTAGCATTTGTGGACCTGGGTCTTAATTCCGCAGTTCATGAGCATGGGTGTTTAAGAGTTTCTCTTTCCCTAACTGACAAACTGTATCAAAATGGATGAGGAATATAATTCTGCTTAACTGTTATTTTTTGAGAAATAAACTGCCAAGAGTCTACACATCACATCGTCAAAAGTACAGTTGTATGCACCCCCATAATAATAATTTCAGTTGATAAATAATCTGGTTTCCTTATTTGTAACTTATTCTGTCTGTCTTATGCACAAATTAGAATCGGCCATAATTACATAACCCACTCCTACATAATAACTGAGATCACCCACCTGAGTGCAATATTTGCAACAAACAATTTACTGTAAAGCACTTTCTAACAGTTTTGATCTCCAGTCTACATGTGATCATTACTATGCTGTTCAGCACATAAAGGAGCATTTTGATACAGTAAATGCCTTGAAGTAAACATTCTCAAATATGGCTCTTGTGCTATCTTTTTGAGTATTTTTTACCCAACACATGTACTGTCATTCATCCTAAATACCTTTATTTATTTATCTGTTCATTAACATGCACCATTTATATCTCCAGCTGATTGGTAAGCTTCATATATCCTCAGCACCACCTCATCAATTTACTTAATTGTTTCGTCTTATTCTCACTGGTTGATGATGAAACATTTATCAGCTATAAATAATCTAGATATAACTTTTTTTGTGGTGCTAAATAGTCTTCCAGTGCTGGTACGCGATAAAACCACAATCAATCAATCGATCAATGGTGGTCTTTCTACACCTCATTCTAGACTTTATTTTGGTTACATAGTTCTTTTGCAGAACCAAGTCAAAGTTCTGTAGAACAAGGGTGAGTTATATTCATAACTTTTGAAATGAAAGCTAGTCCAGACATTTATGCTAAATGCTCATGATAAATTTACTGCGCCACAACAGACAATAATATTTACATGAAACAAGAATGAAAACTATTGCAGACATTTTACTCAAGGGTGTAAATAGTTAAGTCTTGGTATAAAAAATAAATGCAAATAGTTCCCTCTAACTCTCTCTCTCTATATATAATCTACATAGAATCAATATCACATGACTACTGTGCTATTTAGATCAGTATACCTATATAATAATTCTTGTCTTGCCAGTGAAGCAGAGATGATGCAGAGTGCAAGTTAAATTTGCCAATTTTGTAAATTTTCCATCCTTCATTTATAAGTCATTGCAGAGTGCAAGACAATGCCAGCTCAATATGTTGGCTTCATCTTTTTCACTAGTAACTTATGGCTTCATGAATATTAACTATGCTATAATTCCAGATTACCGGAAATAGAGAAATTGCAACACTGATGCTAGAATTCTTTTTCAAGAGTTTCATTTTTGAGAGAGAGGGAGGTACATGTATTCTGTCACATTCTTGTACCTCATGATCAAAATAAAATATGACCCAATATGAGAGATTTCAGCCCATCTTCATGCTATTTGGTACATGACAGCCCTGTATAATAACTAGTAAATGGAATTTACTAACATACATAGCATGATCCTTCAGTTTCAAAGTTTAAATATTGACAATATTTATATTCATATAGACTCCATTTAGGTTAAATCCCAAGAAAGACCATTTAGCATGCTATGTTATTTTCTTTGCAAATACAAGGACCAATCCATTCCCAACAAATAAGATTACCTTTTATCAGTAATCTAATAATTGCATGTATACATCCTTAGTTTGGCAGCATTTAGTTTTGACCTTTGCTTATGCAAGTTGTTCTTTGAATTGCTATGTCAGCAAGGAAAAAAGGTCACTGCTTTTGAAACTTACATGAATAAGCACCTTGAATTTCCTGGCATTAAATGGTACAGTATTCACAATACTTGATGGGTAGCCTCATTTCTGCTATTGGTAGCCTCGCCAATTGGATCTCGTCTGCCAAATCTTACTCTCAAACAGATGTCAGGTGGAATGACCTGGCCAAAGCTGTAGCATATTTAATTAACATGTAAATAACACTACAAAGTCATGTGGTTCTTGGGATAATAGATATTGTAACTGAAACTGAAAGGAATTGTTTACTCAGAGGTATTAATTGATAATGGAATAGAATACTGCCCTTGCACATGAGTAAGATCACAATCATCATGTTAACTGAGTACAGATTACAATCATCCTGAAACCCCTTTTTCATATGGAGGTGTATTTCATCATGAGATGCAAAAAGAAAATGCAATGGAATACCTGTCTTTGTCATGGACATTCGTTTTCTAACTTGTCTTTATTCTATTAAACATAAACGTAATCACATTTCAACAGTACACCATATATTACTAGTGCACAATTACATCCAATGCACAATAATTTAATCCTGATGATTATGTAAATATTTTAAAGTCCTTCTCAATGTTGGGTCCTATATTTTTTCATACATGGTCTCTTCCCCATAATTATTTTTTTACATTTTTTGGTACTTTGAAAAAAACAATTTACATACAAAAAATCACAAGACATACGATAAAGCGATTTGAATGACATAATCCATATATGTTTATTCTGAACATAAGATGAAGCCCAGACTTCCTGGTCAACAAGTATCAAGATATAGGCTGGCAAATAAGTACATAGGTATCTCTTTTCCAACAGTACTGACACTGTTGCTGTTTTCAGTGACTTGGAGATCAACATTAATTTTTTCGCATTTGACTCCGTTTATCTGGCATTGTTGAAAGTACAGTCATGAAACTTGAACAGTACATGTATATTCATCTTCGAGGGTAGTGCTCACCATTGATACTTATCTTGGAGGGTACTATTTGTCAGGGACAAAAATTGGTTTTCCTCTAGTGATTAGATAAAGCTGTGCATTTATTTCCACTTCTAAGATTCTTTGTATGTAGAGTAAAAGACTCCAGAGGAATACTACAAACATAGGTAAAAGCAAAAGCAGATCAGTGTGGAATGTGCTCCAATGTAGTAGGCCTGACGAAGACTAATAAATCTGTCCTGACAATATTTTTATTTCAAAAATCAAATATCAGGACAGAGGATTCTACAGGACTCATATTCAATGTTTAACGTAATAACAAATAAGGCCATGACATACAGCACAAAATGACTTGGGCATCTGAATGTGTTGGTCATTCGCTAAACTATTCTACATTTGTCAAATAAAATCAGTATTTTTCATGTTCTGAATCTTGTATTTGTTCATTTCAAAAGAAATTAATGAAACAAGTCAAAGAATTTATGATCTTCTGCTCAGCAGTTCTTGCAAAAGAAATAAATTATGACTAATTTTTACAAATTTCAATTGACATAGAGTACTCACAGCCACTTGTACTTGTGCATTTAAAAAAAGGTAAGGGGGCTAATTTCCCCAGTACCTACTTTGAAAATCGCACTGACATTTGAAGCTATACTAAAGTGTTGCCAAACAGAAGTGATACCAACGATTAGTTAAGATATTTGATTGAATACTTAGAGAATAATGAAACCTCAAAGGGACTGACACTCTACTGGGTAAAATCTCAATTCTTGAACCATCTCTGATATTCTTTGGTAATAACAAAACTTTCAAATTATATTCTGTGGTACACATATTGGATGTCGGCTGGTCACATTGTCATGAAGGACAAAGTCGACATCTTTTGGCTAAAAAATCGCTATAGTGGTAAGATTTTTAAGATGATGTTGCAGAAGCCATGTTGGATGTATGACTGGTGCCATTATCATTTAGGATTTAGTGAAAACCCCATCAAGATGTTCATCCATTCAGTCAGAGTAGTGACATAACAGTTTTAAACTAATCATGGCAGTCATACTGGATGAGCAACTGGTACCAGTTTTCATTTAAGACCAATTAGGTATCCACAGAAGTCGTATCAGTGAAAACCCTGTGTTGATATAGCCATCCATATGGAGGGGGGTAGAGGCAACATAATGTTTAAGAAATGACTTTCTATTCAAGTAATAGCAATAACAAGATTTTCAAAATAGCTGATGTGGTGGTCATAATAGAAGCCATATTAGCACCATTCTCTTTAAGACCAACCAGACATCATAAGTCTTCTGGTAAGACCCCATGTTGATATGTCTTTCTTTTTAAATAGAGTTCTGATAGCAGAATTTTTAAGATACTGGATGTCAGATTAGCACCATTTTTATGTTTTGGCCCAGCTAGACATCATGAAAAGTCTTTTAGTGAAAAATCCATGTTTATAAGACCATCCATTCTGGAGAATAAGAGATAGACTTTCAAAAGGACTACCATGGCAGCCATACTGGATAACAGATCAGCACAATTTATACTTGGGGACCCATTCAGGAGGAGTAGCGATAATGTAAATTATTTGCGATGGAAGCTATATTGTCCATCAGACTGGAACACCATTTTCATTCTGGACCAAGTAGACATCACAAGAAATCTTTCAGTGAAAACTCTTGATATAATTGTCCATGTAGGAGTAGCAATAATCAAATTTTCAAGATGACCACTGTGGTGGCTGGTAGCTGTATTAGACATCAGATCTGCATGATTTTCATTCAGGATCAAAAAGATATCATATGAACCCTTTGTGTGTGTTTAGGATTTTAAACAGCTTTCAAAAAATGTTCAGCCATATCATTATGTCTGCAGTGTAGCAGTTTATATGTCTAGCACCGGGGCATCATGCCACAAACATGTAGCATCATGTCCCACCCGTCACATTGTCCTAACACTAATGTCTTAATGCTGAGTGCCAAGCCAGGCAGCTGGTTGTAAGTCTTTGGTATGACTTGGCCAGGGTTCGAACCCACGACCTCCTGCATTCAAGGCAGATGCTCTAACCACTTAAGCCTCCGGAGGGGTAACTCTTTTAGTTGAAATGCTGATATGACTTTTCATTCTGGAAGAGTAGCGATAACACGATTTTCAAGATGATTAATATGGACTTCCAAGCAGCACCATTTTCATACAGGTTGGCTGTTTGGGTTTTAATGTCATTTTTCAGCACTTGATAGCAGTTTTCATTTAGGAACAACTAGAGCATTAGTGAAAAATGTGTTTAAAGTTTGAAGGCATTCTTTCAAGCAGTTCAAGAATAGCAACCAAACTTGTGCTAACAGATGTACGACTGATGACAGACAACAGACCATCCCATAAATTCTTCTGATCCGCGACCACTAGAGCTAATAACCATGTCTGTTTCCACACTCTTTTCATTGCAATTTATCTGGTTGGAAAATTGCAATCGCAATTCGTTACCAATATCACTATGGAAAAAAAAGTCTACACAGAATTAGGTGCACAGATCCTAATAAAATACTCTAAGACTCTGAACTAGTCTAATGTTCAGAAGATGGAAGACTTCAACTTTGGTATGTATTATTATATACAAATCTTTAATAATTATGAACATAATAAATATCCCTTTTTGATCATTACTTGTTACAATAAGCACTGAAATCCTTAACAATAAAAGACCCTGCACTATAATCATGATGAAACCTACAAAATGGTAAAACCAACAAGAGGTTCAAGTGGGCATGAGATTGCTCACCTGCATAACTTTACCTAAAAGCTGAATGCAAGGGGAGTTGGCCTGTAAATCTGGGTTAGAATACGACTTTCAGGTTTTTATACATCAGGTGCAAGTTAAGTGTATTTTGATGAGTTATGTCCATTAATATTTAATTGTCTACCCGACAGCATGTAACAGTCAGTGAAATCTTAATGAACTATATCATAACTAGACAGTTGCATCTGATAGCCAGGTTTCAACTCGAGGTCACAGCATCTTACTATCTTAGTCTGGAGTGTAACATCTCAACAACTGAAGGTATTTAATTTTTAGCCAATTATATATCGTTTGTGAATAACATAGAGGGCAATTGCAAACCCCTTGCCTAGCCAACTAAATATCACCTATTCCCTACTGTTATGCAAATTAGGTTCTCAGTATTCATAGAATCATATTGTTTGAAGATGCTAGAGATGCTCCTTCACGGTACATACATGTGTTTTGTAAGTCATGGTGCTCCTACAAGTCATTATTAATACAAGTAAACTACAAGGTCAAGGCACTGCTAGTGGCCTAGTGGTTAGAGCATGTCACAGGATGAATTATCCAGGCTTTAGAATGACTCATGCCGTGTATGAAGAAAATCCATAAAGGGGTTTTGGAAATGTAAGCAAATTTAACAAAGAAAAACTGAATCAAAAACCTTAATGCACATATTCTATTACTGTGACTTTGACCCCATGATCAAAGGGTCTAGCAAGCTTGTTACAGGGTTGTCTTTCTTGGGTACATATCGATTCAATAGAAGTATGAAGCAGATCCATCTATGGCTGACAGAAACATATGCAAATAACACCACTTTAACTCAATCCCTAATAAATCTGTTACAACTGTGACCCTGACCCCAAGATAAAAGGGGTGAGCCAGCATGTCTTTTATGAATTGTCTTGGCTCCATAATGATTCATGCCAAGTATGAAGTCTATCAAAGGGTTTAGGAAATAAAAACAAATGAAAAAACATGAACCAAAAACCATAACACAAATTTTCTGATTGTGGCCTTGAACTCAAAGGTAAAAGGCACATGCCATCAGGTTATGGAATGAACTGATTTAGATCATAATGACTCATTGCAAGTAAAAGTTTATCAGAAAGGGTTTTATGTGCAATTGAAAAACTTGAACAAAATTCTGAAACTGTAGATGATGATGATGTTAAAGTGACTGCCCTCTCGCCTCCTACTAATATAGGGTCAACAAAAAGGTATCCTTTTCTTGGCAAAAACTGTGAAAGAATATTGGTGTTGTAGACATTTAAGCAACATTTCTGGAAAACAGAGGTTCAAGATGTGAATTTTTAATTTTCATAGAAAATTGGCCTCTTTTAACCACTTTACATTTTTATCCAATATACAATAATAACATTTACATTCATGAAAAAATACATTTGCATTCAAAATTAATTTCTATTAATTTTAGTAGATTGGCATCATTTGTACATATCTGAAAGGCATTCATTTTAATTTAGGATCCACAAAATATTATAGGAAGTCTTTTAGTGAAAACTCCATTCTGATATCAAAATTCATTCAGGAATAATAGAAGATGGATGTCACATTGGCACCATTCTCGTTTAGGACCAACTAGACATCATAAGAAGTCTTTCAGTGAAAACCCCATGTTGATATGATCCTCCATTCAGAAGAAGGAATGATAAAATTATCACAATGGCCACTGTGGGAGCCATGTTGAATGTCCAGACAGCACCATTTTCATTTATGACCAACCAGATGATGAATGTGTATGTAAAGTTACATGGCAATCCTCCAAGGACTTTAGGAAAAGTAACGATAACAAACTTGTGCTAATTGATGGAAAAATGGATGGATGAAAGACCATTCCAAAAGCTTTTCAAGTTTTTGACAATAGGGCTAAAAAGTGCAACAGCTCACAATCACAAATTCCCACACTTGTGACTCCATATTCCAATTCCTAAATCCCTCCCCTCTTGACAATTAGAAAATGACTCAGGAGTTTCAAAATATCACAGTAACTTAAATATTTGCTCATTCAACCTTTGATCCCATCCCACAGACTCCATATGCAGGAGCCAGTAACGGCTTCTTTTAGACAGATATCACTAAAACGCACCTAGAAAGTTTGGCAAGAAAAATAGTTTTAAATGTCACTGTAACTACAATTTTTGTATATTTAACCCATAACCCCAACAAAGGGACCCAAAGGGATGTACCCAATAATCACACCCCTCCCACAAATGGGATCCATATGAGCAACCAGTGTACCAAGCTTAATGAATTTCCATCCAGCAGTTTAGAAGCAGTTATTGACAGACAGAGATAGACACTGACAAACAGATGGACACAGAAAGATAACATAACATTCCCAATGCTTTTTAAACCTGAGGAATGGTTAGCGATTAGCTCATGTAGATAAACTCCTATATCCCACCCCTACCGATTACAGAGATGAAACTGTAGTAAAAAAAATACCCAGAGTCGAAATCTTTTAAAGTACAATGATTTGTTGACATGTCAGATGATAAATGTAATGTTAACTAAGTTTCACTGCAATTCACTAAAAACTTCCAAGTGTTGTTGCATTCACAATGTTTTGTCAGACATGGCATCCAATGTTAAGTCAAAAAGGGCAGTAACTCTTACAAGATGCACAAATGGGCTGATATCATTTTCTCATTTTACATTACAGTTAACCATTTCGCTAAGAAGGCTTGTGTAGTATTGCCCAGTGTTTTATCTACCCATGCGTTATGCGTCAAATACGCAGACTTTTCTGATATGACGCACAAAAATCATTGTGGGTACGTAAATTGATGCACCCCAATGTTGTGTTTTGCTGATTAATAAAAAACAATGGTTCGGTCTAAAAATCATTGCCGCACTCCAATATTATGTTTTGCTGATTAACACAAAATTAAGGTTTGGTGTAACAGCTCTAATGGCTAGATTACAACTCTCCCAAACAGGGAACACATGCACACATCAGTTTCTTACACTAATGTTACATAGGGTTACAACTGAGTGTGGAGCCTGGAGCTGACCTTATGTGACGTGTAACTGTCACATCATTTGTAGCAACAGGATATTAGAACCATATAATCGCCATACCCAAGAAAGAGGCATAAAATAAACATGTGATTTTAAAGTGATTCTCACAAGAAACTATTATTTTATGCGCACCTTCGTCATGCAACGAAGCAACAATTTCCATTCGCTCAATTGTATGCCTTGCGTTGTTCCAAGATACTGTCTGCATTCGACTGAAAATGGCATCCAAGGCAAAAAATTAAAATAGATCCGAAACGAACGAAATTATCTTCTGGATCGTGTTTATGACTGACCAATGATAATAGTATTGTTATCGAACCAGTGGAGCCTTCATTATCCAAAGATGAGATAATGGTTACTAGTAAGATAAAACTTAATTTGTGGAACAATTGTTGAAAACACAGCTGGCTATGTTTTCAAAAAGAAGTTAAGTCAAGTGAAGAATGTGAGAGTGAAGACGCCTTTATGTTTTGCCATATATGTACAGTGACTAAAAAGACCTCCATGACCACATGGGCAAATAACAATAACTTTTAGAAGAGTACACTAGCAAGGCATGCTCGGTTGCCAGAACACAAACCGCTGAATGAAGGTCCACAACACCAGGCAGATCTGAATGCAGTTTTACCAAAACATTCTTCCTAACAAAACAGCAGTGAAAGTGCTACTTAAGTGTGTACATTGGCTGAGTGTAGATGACATCCCTTTTTCAAAATACACATCTCTTCTTAATTTAATACACAACTTAACGGCTGAAGAAATTGATGCCATTGGCATTTTGAAGAATTCTGCCATCCAGTATACTCGGCTACTACCTGTTCAGAGTTACTGGAGAGCCTATCAAACAATGTTGAGGACAGTCTTATATGTGACCTGCAAAAGTCGTCATTTGTGACAGCAATGGCAGATGAAAGCACTGACATAGCCAACAATCAATGCCTTGTCATATATGTTCGGATTATTTCCATGACATGAATCCATCAACAAGATTTTTAACAAATACAGAATGTTCAGATGCTTCATGCAAAGGAATTACCTTATTGGCTTTCGTCACATTATATAACTAATATTTTTGTTGTGTATTTAAACAACATAATTTTTTTAAAACTACTGAAAACGGTTCATCGGCTTGAATAAGTCTCATAGGTTTGGATTCTGACTCACTATTTTTTGCAAATTTGAGTCAAATGACTTACATGAAGCAATTTTTAGATACAACACTGATTGCCAGAACACAATTGCTGTTAAATTTTACCTAATTGGTTTATCCTGTAAAGTTTGGTAACAGCAGATTCTGCAGAACTGAGGTCATCACATGGAAAAGGAAATGTTAATGAACAAAGAGAGAGGCAAAAGGCAGCTGTATAAAAAAGGTAAGCTAATTCACAAGATAAAAGTGAGAGTGAGAGAATTTGCACACAAGGTTATTATTCAGATTAATTTTATGTCTCTGTAAAGTTCTTAACATGCGAGAATACTGCATTTTGTCTCAGCTGGATTACTATTTATGCTATACTAAAGATGTTTTAGATCAATAACTTGAACACAAGATTAATAGTTTTAAGATCCTGTCATTGAGTTAAATAATTAAAACAATAAACATGCTTAACCACTTTTCATTCCACCACAAGTTCAAAACGGAGTTGCTAAAAGCTTACCCAATACAGATCAGCTCTAAGAGCATTACATCAATGTACGAGTCATGTCTACAGTATCAACATGATTTTAGTATTTAACTTCAAAATGTTTTTTAAATTCTAAAATGTAAAATGCATGTCTGACACTATCATCAAGATCATTCCACTGTGCACACATTTGCTAAAAAGGTAATTATATTCTTTCATAGGCTAGTTTTTGCAACTAATTTCTTTCTACAATTTCCTAGCAAGATAATTCCTGATAACTGCTGCAAACCAAACATTCAAAGACCCAGTGAATGAACAATCTATATGCAGAAATAACTGGACCCTTTCTCCAGTCCATGAAGACTGAATGTAAATGCCACTTTTGCAAAACCACTCCGGTGGCCTAGTGGTTTGAGCGTCCACCCGGCCGAGTCATACCAAAGACTTATAAAGATGGTACTAACAGCTGCCTTGCTTGGCACTCAGCATAGTGTTAGGACTGGTTGGCCTGGTGTCAGGATAATGTGACTGGGTGGGACATCATGTTACATGTCTGCGGTATGATGTCCCAGTGCTAGACATCACTATAAACTGTCACACTGCAGACATCGTAGTGGTATGACTGAAAAATTGTTAAAGCTACATTAAAAATCCAAATCACACATACATGCAAAACACAAAAATGGAGACTGGTAACAAAAGAAAAATATGAATTCACAGTATGTGACAAACATAACAAAATGTGTTTGATAATGTTAAACCACAATATAGCTGGTTTTCATACAAGCTAAAAATCAAATTAAAAGTGAGTAGCAATGACAGAACCATCATATATATTCACAAGTCTAATCCAACTGCACAGACCCAGTCTGCTGTTGCATTGTGTCGGCAAATCTAGGTCTATGCAGTTTGATAGGAATAATCAGCAGAAAAAACAACACTGTGAACTGCCAGTGCATTATGTGATTATAGATCAGGGTCTATGTTGATTGCAGTTGGACTTGACTTGCAAACGATTATATGATGAATTAAGCCTGATAAATGGGATCCACAGACTTGTCTGCATTACATGAGGAGCAGTGTTTTAGTATGGGAAAAATGTATTGAGAAAACATAGTTTCAAAACACAAGTTGTTATATCAGCCTCTGGAACCTTGTACCATATGCTGCAATTTAATAATTATTAGATACTAAACATTAATTAATAATGAAAATGCTAAAAATCTGGAAACAAATTCTTCAAAACACAAGAAATCAAAATGATGATTTACTCTGTCCATGCACACATGGTTTCCTGGAACAATTTATAAAAAGTGTCAGGCATAACCAAGCTTAAGCAAAACCCATCTTTGGATGAAAAAATGTGTCTTGTCCGATGAGACTAGAAAGTGTAAAGGCACTTGACTGACTTCAAATATTTCATTAACAAGCCTCATGACTTGAAGTGCATTCATTTACCTGCTGGCTTTTTTGAGCAACATCACTCTGAAAATGTCCCAATGAAAGAAACTCTTCAAACTTCTGGAAACATGGTTTTGTACAAGTCAATGCAAGCCTTAAAAATACTTGAAAATTACAATTGGCTTTTCTTAAGGCCTTGAAAATGAATATTTTTGCCTAAAACTCCTTGATTTCTTATAACAGAAAGTCAATGACACATCAGATATGATGTGCTATCAGTCATGGTGCAAATTATATGGTCTCAAAAATAATGATTACTATTGAGGACAAACTAAAAATAGGCACACAATGATCTCTTGACCAGGTTACCTCTAACTATATTGTGTTCTTCCATATGAATGATTACTCCATGGATACATGTTCTGAAACATTCTTTTTTAACTTCCTGTAAATATGTCTGCTTCTTGAAATAGATACCATCAAAAAATTCAAATTTCTAGCTTTGTCCTTAGTTTAATAATCTAAATCAAGAGCTCTGATGATGTTACATTATTATCTAAATATTGCAACTAAACACATTCACCATTGTTCAAAGAGGAGTTTGATCTGAGGCAGGTTTTATGAACTGGCCTTCAAAATACATAGAATATGTGTTTTTAATGACCACTGGCTTAATATAAGGGAGTATATATCATGGATTGTACCTTCTCGATCATCACCTGCAACTACAACCCAGTATTTCATGACAACTAATCAGACTGTAGTATTGGAATATATCTGGTTATCAGACTCATCACAAACAATTATTTCTTCACTATGTTTGGTAATCACAGCAATTACATCTCACTTTGTTGGGCAATCACAGCAATTACAACTCACTATGGCAATCACAGTGATCACAACTCACTATATTTGGCAATCACAGTGATTACATTTGATAAAAGTTTGCTTGATATTTTTGGGGTTATACATAAGAAATTACTTGTTTTAGGCTAATATTATTCACTAGACACTGGAATCAGTTATATTAATAATTATTCTAAAGAAACTGCTTATTTATTATTCAGTGAAGTGTATTTCATTTATTAGAATATACAATTAATGAAGCTATTAACCACCTCTTGAACTAAGAATTTTATCCTTGAAAAAAATACCATTTGTCTTTGATAGTCCTTGAAGTCTTGTGAACTCTGTGGAAAACTCTAAATTAGCCCTCATTTTAAAACAGAATTTTCAAGCCTTAGAGGTGTAAAGAATTACACGGACTTTGCAAGTCATGAAACAAATATGTACACTGAGCTAGTATTTTGTATTACTGCAGTAGTTACTGACAATGCACATGGTGATATGATACTATCAGGAAATCAAATGACTGTATATGCATTGTAAAAATCAGAATTCTATCTCTTAACAGATGCTGATATGACTGTTATTGTCAATGCTTTTGCTTGCTCCCTCAGCTGTCTACATCCATATGCTGTTCCTCACCACTGGCTGAACCCTGTGCAATAACTGTAATAGTGAATTTGTCATCTCCATCAATAACTGTCAAACTCCCCTCAGGCCCAAGTCCAATGTCCTTCAGGGCCGCCTCAAGGTCAGGATCTTTTAATGGTGCCCTTGCAGTGCCATCTGTCTCCTCTTTATGATGCGTGACCATATGCTGACGAAGGAGAACTTTACGCGAGAATCGCTGTTCACACTGAGGGCACTTAAACATTTTCTCACCTGTGTGTTTTTTCATATGGTCCTTCAGGTTTCCATTTTGAGCAAATCCTTTCCCACAAACTTGACATTCATATGGTTTCTCCCCAGTATGGATTCGAAGATGTCGGTACATGTCCCCAATCTTTTTAGACTTCTTTCCACAAACAGTACATACATATGGCCTTTGACCTGAGTGAATCTGAAGATGCACTTGCAGTTTCTCCGCATAGAAAAAGCCTTTTGAGCAAAGTCCACATCTGTAGGGTGCATCTTCTTGCTCACGTAGATGAATTTTTGTGTGCCGTTTCCAGTTTCCTCGTTCTACAAATGTCTTCCCACATACAGCACACTCGAATGGCTTTTCGCCAGTATGTATCCTGGAATGCATGCGTAGCTCATACTTCATGGCAAACTTTTTGTGACAGTGTGTACACTCAAATGTTTTTTCTTCCCCTGTATGAATCCGCATGTGCCTCTTACAGTTGCTCTTGTTGGTGTACTGCTTACCACAAACATTGCAGGCATAGATAAAAGCTGTAGATGATGCTGCTGATGAATTTGAGGCAGATTTTGCCACAAGTGAGTTAAGTTGTTGATTTCTCCTTGGTGATTTTCTTTCATTCTCTATATCCAGACTGGTCTGCTTTGGCAATTCCTTTGTACTTTCTTGCTCTTCATCTTCATCATGATCATCATTTTCATCTTCAACACTCCCTCCATGAATCTTCAGATGTTTCTCACATTCCTTCTTAGTGTTGTACTGGACACCACAGATGTTACAGGCATATATGTAAGTAGTACTGTCAGTAGGTTCTTCAATTGGGGGAATCTCTAACTCTTCGCTAACTGGAGGTGGATTCACAAATGATGAAGTAACTGGTGCAACTTCCTCTGGTTGCTTTTGGATCTTACCTACATTCTGGTCTTCTTCCTTAAATGGTGATATAATTAATCTTTGCGTCTCTTCTCGATGGTTATCCAAATGCGATTTTAAATGGACCCTGTCGCTGAAAAATCTGCCACACACACCACAGATTGAAATCTCTTGCCCATTGTGTGTGCGCAGGTGATTTTGCCAAGTAGATTTGTTGCGATACACTTTAGCGCAGAGACTACATGAAAATGTTCCATTTGAACCAGGAGAACTATTATCTGCATTTGGTTTACTATATTGATTGTTGACAATATCATTGATGACTGACATGTCCTTTACACTGAAGACTGTCTCAGTCTGAATGGCCCTATCAATTGTGGGGCCAGTGTAATGGTCAATCCTGCCAACAGCATTTGGCTGGTGCTGAATGTTTGCCACATTGGTCACACAAGTTATGGGGTGGGAAATGGCTGTTTCATCTGCAGCTGATGGGAGAAAAAAAGAAAAAATTTTACTGCTGGGATAGATATTTAAGGCCAACTCTAAAATTCAAAATAATTATATTTAATATTCTTCAAATGCTTCCAGGTCCCCAGCACATTCTAAATTAGTTTTTGATCAACTCCTGAACCATACACTGTTTGCTTTCTGTTCTTTTAATTTCTCCTTTCATTCTCCTTCTGTATTTATTTCTATTGAGAATATAGTGTCATGTTCTGCACCCCTCCCAAGCGTAGATTAGTCTCTCCAACAGATCACAAATTTTATTTCTACTCCAGGTTTTGTAAAATCTACTCATCCTGACAAGTGATGGGTGAAGTCAGTTAATTTTTTTCTGGATAAAATGGCATAAAATCGAAGTCCTTTTATAAGCTTACTGTTTGTCAAGTAGCAATTTCACCATTCTTTTCTCAGCTATGTACTCAACAACTCTGGAATTCTAACGTAGTGTACTAATATATTTTAACCAAGCTCTGTTACTTTGTTATTGTTATTGTGGGCTTAACACAATTTTTAAGCACACGGTGGCCATTATATCTGGTGGTGGAAGAACCCATGAAAACCCCAGATGAACCACTGATGCATGGGAAGCTACTGGCAAGCTTTCTCATGTACCCATGTTGATCGAGCCACAGACTCAAACCCACATGGACAGAGGTGTAATATCAGTAATATGTAAAGGCAACCACCTTTGATCACAACTGTCACCTTGAAAACAAGGAAACCTTGGTCAATCTGCATTGTCAATTTTAGACCTAGAATCCCTATGACATGCCTTCCTGTGTGGATAAGACAAAACCACATCCATGAATCTTGGGAATTTTAATATACACAAGAAACCTATATGACTTATAAAGTTTGCAAAGCCCAGTTCTCGATAGCCAGGAAATGTTTCCGTCATTAGCACAAATGTTCTTGGCATTAAGAACATATCTTTTAATATGGACCACTGCCTTATTTGGTTACAACTAACACTGCTTGGAATATTTAAAACAAAATAAGTTTAGCATGAAAGGAATATTATACATCTGTCCAAAGTATAACAGTCCTCTATGCAGTCTAAATGTTTTCTGCACAACTCATTTTTCTTCTTTCAGTCACAATGACCCTGACCTTTGACATTTTGACACCAAAATCAATGGAATTATTCTGTACTCCAAGTGCAAGTCATCCACAGAAGTTTGATACATCTATGTAATGTAGAACTAATGTTATTGTGTGGAAACCAAGTTTCTTCTTTCAGTCACAGTGACCCTGACTTTTGACATTTTGACCCCAAAACTTAACGGGTTTTTCCTTACTCCAAGTGCAAGCTATCCCCAAAGTTTGGAAACTGCACATGTGGAGAACTCGAGCTGTTGTCCAGAAACCATTTTTCTCCTTTTCCTCAATGACCTTGACCTTTGGGATTTTGGTACAAAAACTGACAGTGTTCTTTTCCTCACCCCAAGAACATCCATAAAGTTTGGTAACTGTCGCTGATGCACAATCTGAGTTACTGTGCAGAAATGATAGGGGCAACAGAGGGATGGCTGGACAAAATCCCAACATAATACACAATGCCTAATGGGAGGCATATAAAAATTTAAGACTTTGTCTCAAGCATCCATGACTGGATCCCATAACCATCAGAATTTGCCTGGGACTCCAACCGTTTTTAATAAACATGTTATAGAGCGAAAAATGGAACTCTAAAGACTAAAATGTTTAAAAAAACTCTGGTCTTTGATCCCTGAATGTTCACAAGCATGTCAGAACTTTAAGTGACTTCTCCTAGTCTTTGTACATTGGTAATTTTCTGGACTAATTTGAGAAAATACTCTTTTTAGGACTGTCAATACTGCATATGCTGGACTTCAAAATGTCTTAAGGAAATCCCTGTTGGGGCCCCATACCTGGTGGTTCATCAAATGCAAGCATGATGACCTGCATTGTTTCATCTGTGCCCTTGACCTCCACTAACTGGGCAGCCTGATTTAATATCTCTACTGCATCCTCCTTGGACACTGTAACAGCCATCTCCATTTTAGTTTGTGGACCACTGATTAGAAAAAGTATAAATATATTATTTTCATAATGTTTTAGATATAAGATATTATGTGAGTGCTAATTCTATCATCATCTGAAATTATAAAATGAAATCCATAACTTCGATGTACTGAGAATTGTGAAAAGTAAATATAGTATCATTCCACTTTTTTATACATTTTAAATGACACAAATACAAATGTGTATGTAAGATTATGTTTATTATATGATTTTATTATATGATATACCTGTGATGTTATTAGAGTATTAAATCAATTAATCCATTATCAGAAACTAATGGTTTGCAGTTGGAATACATTTTAATGCCCCATATTAAACCCTCTTATTTAATTACACAATTGTTAAACAAGGTGAAAATATATTAATATAAGTTGTAATATGAGATGCTTGGTTCAGTATACATTATGAAATATCACATGCATACAAATAATACAGGAATACTCAGGGAGTAAGAATTTCGTTTTCGACCAACCTGCCAGGAACAGATAATGAACAGAAAATTAAATTTCTATTTTCTCTCTGCAAATTAGGCTACTTACATGAAATTACACTAGCCCAACAATATTCAGTCAGCTGGGCTAGCTGAACTAGGAATTTGCCATCTCCTGATACTGAAAGAAAATTTGAGATGCGACTGACAATTACATTAAACCTGGGCTCCTAATCAATACAGTAAATGCATGTCCAAAATGGATGTATGTATGTATTCAAAAACATTAGTTATTATATATATATATATATATATATATATATATACATATATACATACACACACACACACACACACACACACGTTGGGTACATCAGCAAACATCACTAACCCTGATCTCCACTGCATAATGCACTGGCACATCAAAGTATATGCCGAGTGAGACATCTGCAAGTACCATTTTTATAAGTCTTAGGTATGACTCAAATGGGATTCAAACACATGACCTCCCATATCCGAGGCAGACACTCTAACCATTTAGACCACTGGAGTGGTCACATAGCTATAGGTGAATTCACGATAATCATGTGCTGAATGATACCAATGCACTGACCATCACTTTTTCTACATGTAACTAAAAATATTTGTTTATTAAAAACCATTGATCTACATTTCTGATTTAAAATTACAGTACACTGCAAAAACCAAGACATGTATGTTATGGATATTAACTATAGACGGGTGGAGCATATAACCACTGGACTACACACCCGACTTAAAATAACTGGCAGAAAGAGCAAGTTATGACTGATTTTGGAGCCACTTACATGGTCAAAGTAGCTAATAATGTCAAAGTTGTGTGAACAGTACAACTATGGGCTAGATTCATTGAAAGAATGAGTAAAATCACAATATTTTCTGCACCCGTACAAGACTGTTATGGCTTGCACCAAGTACATTGACTCCTGTCTGTTCTAGAGCAGATTACTTTGGAAATCAAAATGCTATTCTTGGTCTCACCTGCTTGACTTTTGCCTGATCATGATCACTGGGACAAAAACAGTAGGGAACTGTGACCTACTTCAAAGGTGCAAATATGAGTTCCTGATGTGCACATTCTTATAAAAAATTCTGACAATTATACATCAGAGACCATCCATGGCTCCAAATATTGGATGTCACTTTTCCTTCAAGGTACATCAAGTTTGAGACCATCAGGGAGACTTGATGAATTTTCACCATGGTACCAAAGCCATGCATTTTACTTCTGAATAAAAATAGTTAGAAGCAGTGCCTGCATTTGCTGCTGCAACTAATGTAGCTATTATTTAATACTGATTTGACTAGATTAATAACAACTTCAATCTCATTCACTTTGGGTTTATGACAAAAACCAGACAACCTGGTCAATTCTGAAACAGACTTGTAACATTTTTAATGTTGACCAATCAAATAAATAACTTGCCTCATCTTAAAATTGATAAAAGTTTAAAAAAAATTATAATATACCATATTTACTGCATGTTTTCAGACGATAAAAAAAAATTACTTTTTTAGTTGTCCGAATACATATTAAATTCTTTAATTAGGTGTCCGAAAACAAACAGGGAAGACAAATTTGTGCCCCCCTCCCCGGTCCGTAACGAAGTTACCATTAGCTCACATGACGACATGCTGCCATGAAGTAAAACAAGTATTTTGTCTAACACCACGGAAAGGATAATGAATGAAAAACAGGCATTACTACTTGCCTATTTTGTCTATTTGATACATGTCCATCCACCAGAAAACGCAGCCATACATGTATTAGAGCCACGATTGTGTGCGTATTTTCCAAAATAACCGCCATATTAGTAATCGTGCAATCCAGTTTAACCCTTTACTAATCAGTGAGCAATAAAATCTACCTTACAAACGCATGCAAGCTTTATATCTGTGTAATTAAGATATTAATATAAACTAAATAAAAAATATTTGGAATTATAATTCTGAAGATATTTATGACAGAAACATTTTAGTTTTGAGAGTAGAAATACCGGTACATGTATGAGGGCTAATCTTAGGGCACCAAGGATGAGAGGCTCCATATGGGGTGAGTGTTGTACGCACGCCTATGAAGGGTAAAAATAACAAGCAAGTTGCAATATAAGAGTCGTTAATATGTTGGTATTTTTAAAAAATAAAGGTGATCTATTTGTTGTGGTTCTCTCTTCTTTTTGTTTCCCACCTAGCCGAGGGTAGCTTCAAAATGAGTAGAGCCTGCCGACTCGAAAAAATCGACTGCTCAAAGATTGTTTTGATGCATGTTGGAGATTTCAGGGTGTCTAGGTGATAATTGTTTCTATTATAATTTGTGGGATTTCTTTGACAGGTGTGTTCGGAATAAAGGGCAGCCATCTGGATTTCTTTAAAAGAGAACACGATGTACCGAACACGTTGAACCACAATCAATATTTGTCATCTACAAAGAGGTTTATTACCTGTAGAACAATAACTACATTTAAACCTGTGGTACATAATGCCTCGGGGATAAGGGGTTTGTTTTGTTGCACGATGCCAATGAATTTACTAATCCATACTGACTCTCTGATGTATTGTTTAATGATATAAAGCAGGGGTCATGGTTTCTAATCAAAGCCATAACTGTCACACCTGCGTGAAGTGGTTTCGTGTGTAACGATGTCTACACTGACAACCAATCCATACAAGTTCTTGATCCCATTAAATAATTGGCGACCAAATGAAGTGAACTTTGTATCAGTTAAATTAACGGCAAACACACTGTGAATTTTACTTTAAAATGAAGCAGCTGATCTTCTTAGATTGTGTCCGAAACCATAAATTGTAGAAAAAATTATAGTGAAGCAACGTCCGAAAAATTACAAGGCATTTAAATATTATATTTGCCAAAAAAAAAAACGGTGTCCGAAAACAAACAATGTCCGAAAACATGCAGTAAATACAGTATACAGTGTATATATATATATATATATATATATATATATATATATATATATATATATATATATCCATGTTTCAATATTTTTAATATGTATTAATTTAAATAGATGGGCCCCGAAAATGTTGCTTTTGACTCACTTGGTCTAGGACCAGAAGCACCTTACACTGCCCAGGTCCACATAAGCCAAGGACTGGTACAACAGCTAAGTCTAACTAATGAATATTTACAACAGTACATTAACAAAAACAAAAGACTGGGAAAAAATAACAAACTTAATGCAAACTGAAAATTCTCATAATTACTTTATTGCTTATTCAATCATATCAGTATATTTTACTAACCAAAACATTTTCAAAATTTTCAAACCACATGGTCATGCCCTCCATTTTCTTTAAATATTCATGTTACAAATAAAGTTCTCAATATCAAATGAAAAACAAAATAAAATGGTACAACAGCTGGGAAAACTACTCATAAAGTCAGTTTATATCCAGTCAGTAGCCCAAAAAGTAAAACTTCTCTAGACAGATTGCTTTACTTCAGATAAACTCTTCCTTAGACCTGGGAGTACATGTGTCAGTGCAAAGTTTTCTCAGAAGAAAGCTACCTGTAGGCAATGTCCTCATCAGGATAGAAACTAGTTCTGGTCCCTCTAATTCATTAGCCCAGCCTGCACACCAGGTCCCTTGTTAGTGTCAAATTTGTATGCTTATCTTATTCATGATACATGTGGCCCGATCGAAGTACATTAATATAAAAAATCTGGCAGATGAGTGTGACAATTCTGCTCTAACATGTTGAATAACAGGTGAAAATTCTCTTGGGTCAAGGAATCTTCATGATGTAGAGGGTATCTTGGATTACTAGCAATAACTTTCTGGTCCAAGTAATAAGCTCTTTGCTTTTTTCATGTACTATCAATGGGTCAGTTCAAAACAAGACATGTTATACCTTTGAATAAGGCACTTAAACAATTAGTTGACTTAGGGTATGCCACACAAGCTGAACAAAATACAATTCTATTGATATTAGAAAGTTTAAATTTGTTTATTTTTCATCAGAGATTGCATCCTTTTTGAACCAGGAAAGTTCATGCACTTTAGTGCAATAAATATTGTAGAAGACAAATTTTGTAATGTGAAAACAAAACAAAACCACCTTCAGCTTATCATATCAGAATACAGGTTCAATTTTTCAGACCAGATGCAAAAATTGAACCTATATTCTGAAATGATTTAGCCAATATTCTAAGGGAGAGGTCAATATCAGTTTCAAGAGATCTGAATACATCTTGAGTCTAAGAACTTTCTTCTCAGGATGAACTTAGCCTGGAGGTGAACTGGAGACCAGTCAGCAACCTTAAAAACCCAGCCAAAGGAAAAGTAAAGTTTGAATTTTCCTGCAGGCTGAGTTAGGCTGTTTTGTTAATCCCACATTCTAATGCTGATACAGACAGGACATCTTCCATTCTTCACAAAATAAAAGTGATTCAAGGGAAATCTGGAACTACTTTTCATTTAACTCATCATCCACCAAATCATATTAATTATTATTGTAACATTTTCCACCAGAATACTGTTCATATTCAAAACTTGCTGTTTTATTACAGCATGAAGAGAATAGAGATTTTGGTAAAATTTGCACCCATTTTAGTCTGAACCTTAAAATATGTAAAATTTATGTTGACAAGAAAGCTATTAGTTAGAAGCTAATCTAATGCTCAAAATTTGTAACTAATGGTCTGATGTCCTGGTTCTGTCACATGTATATTTGTTTCAAATATATTTTGAAAATAGTTGGAAGGATCTCTCATTGGTGCTACTTTAAATGTGATATTCCAGAAGGAAAATGTTTATTGGACACCTTTTAAAAGTTATTGCAATATTTAAAACCATAAATCTGAATTGAGGTTAATGTTAGATTAATCAGACTTCCTCTGACCTTTCCCACCCAATTTTTGATGTTGAACATTTATGTTGGGGTTTCATGTCAAAGCCATTTTCCAATCTAAAAGTTGAAAGTAACCAACGCAGTGCAGTATTGGCATAGAGTAGTCACTTACTAACTGGCCCAGCAAACCTGAATGGCATTACATCAAGTCAAACCCGAATAAATTCGACAGGAAGATGATTTATCTTCTCAGAAGTTGAGGATAACATTCGTTATGTCTTTATTCCGCTGACAAACGAGACGAAACTATAGTGTTGATAAAATCTGAACTGGATCTCGCCATGTGCATTGCTAGTCGCAAGACTCAACAAATCTCGCAACCTACATGTCCATGATATCAGAGGTCCAATAGTCACGTGGTATCAACAATAAACCAATAAAAACTACAAAATGCCATTATCTGGGCAGTAAGACGTCGACCAAAAAACATAAATATCAGGGTCGATGTTTTACATTGTAGGACTAGGCTCGATGGAACTTTTTGTAAGGTCGTTAAACTTGAAGTTCGCTAGGCTGTCTAGTAAACGGCTGTGGTAAGCCGACACAGCATGGTTAATTCCAACTTTTCGATAGGCAAATGGCTCTGTCCATACACCCCAACATAAATGTCCAAATAGGATTGGAAGAGCAGGAGGAAACTCCTATTAACCCATGACCAGGTGAGAAAATTCGCACCTCGCCCAAGACAAACAGGTTTCTTTTGGTCTTGGGTTGTTTCCATGTCCTGTTTTATTTAGCTCCCTGGCCGAACAGAGACAAAAAAAGAACGTAATTTCAAATAATGTATTGTTCTGCTTTCCTTTAGTCCCATCTCTGTCTATCTGTCTCTCTTGATTAATACTAGGCAACCGGCTCCTGGTTGGAACCGTAATCTTTAGGGACTTGCATGCAAGCTCCAAATAGATTTGAATCAAAAATTCAAGATCGCCTCGACGCATGCAGCGTGTCCGTTTCAGTGATTTAGCTGAAAAATTGTCGCTTCATTGTTTGATACTTACATAAATAGCCACCAACGATATGAGAGCTTTTCTTGGAGTTTGAAAGTATTAGAAAAACTAAGTTTTAATGATTGTCTTACACTGTGCAACAGTAGAAATTGCAAATGGCTGAGCGCCAAAACGAAACGGAAGTTATCGCAGCAAAGGGAATGAATCCACCTTGGTTTTGTTATTACCTCCCGTTGACTGCTTTTGCTTTTGAGCAAATGCGTGAAAATTTGACCATTGCTCGTGTATGTTGGTTCTTTAACTCTGAAAACAAATTGAATATAATCTATTATATGAGGAATGAATAAACTCTGACAAAATTACTTTTATTTATGCCGAATTATAAAGTAAACGTGGAACGTGACACTGATCAGGGGCGACAATTCCAACTTCAACCTAACAGCAGAGCAAGGATGAGTAATATTATTAGTACCCCTATTTCGTAGACGGTGTACTAATATGACTCGATATATACAACGGAGCAGCTGGGTGTGATTCACACTAGTGCCTTTTCGGCCTAGTGATAAAATTTGGAACATGTTCCTTGCGTTTACTGAAAAAGATTTAAATAGACCCCTCGTTTAATACCAGGATTGCTGCAAATAATTGTAAAAATACCTTAAAATGTCGTTTACCTTCTTTATCCAATAGTTCCTTTGGGATTGTCAACCCTATTAGTTCAACTGACAACTACTTTCGTTTCAGCCTCGTTTTTCATGTGCCATATAAGGACATTGCATCATTATTGGGAAACGTAAACGGATCGTAGTAAATATACTATTCATTGAATAACGTAACGCAGAATATCCAAATATGGCATAGCAAGCCTTATTTGGAAAATGAATTACCGCGAGAATCTCGTGTCATGGCGTACAAAGTACTGTCGGCGCAAACATACCAATATAACTTTCATGATATAGGCTTAATAACTTTATCATTACCTAAACTTTCTGGAAAGAAAACAAACATACCTCTACAGAGGTAGTAGATTTTAACCGCAGTCATCTTTGTGTCTGTGACAATAGTTTTATTTGCTCTTTTGCAAGGAATAGGATCAGGTCAATATGGCCATGATCTAGTTCTACAATGTAAGACCTCGACCCTGTTATTTATGTTTTGCATATGAGGGTCGAGCGAGGTCTTACATTGTAGGACTTGGCCATGATCGCGCCTGTTTAATATGCAAGCAAAACGAGCTAGATGGAATAATGCCCTCTTAATGGTCGACTGAAAATCAAGTTATCAGTTGGCATAATTCGACATTTTAGATCGACCATTGAGAGGGCAGTATTCCATTCAGCTCGTTGCACTTGGCTTTTAAGCGGGTGAGATCATGGCCATATCAAACGGTAGCGTGGGAAAAATGATCTGGTATTCCTTAAAAGTATGATTGTAAGTCGAACTTTATGTAGGCATACGAAGTTGAATGCCTGAGTTAATCATCGGTACCATATTTATTATGCTGCGCGAAATGTAGCTTGAAATATCAGCGTTGATTCTTAAATAGGTCCACAAGAAGATAGAGAAGTGTCCTGCCTTGATATATTATATAGTGCATTTACGATTTATAGGTGAATTGTAAGCAACGATGCGAGCCCCAGCAGTAGTGTATGGGGATACTTTAGCGTCAGTGGGACTTCCATGCAAGAATACCCCCTGGGACACTTTGGCGTCACGATTTTTAGGGTCAAATTCACACCCTGGGACACTATAGCGTCAATGGGAATTTTGTATAGGGAGAATAGGAATGGAACAGGTGGGATGACGTCACGGTACTGGACACTTGTAACAATGTAGCAAGGGACTGACCTGAATACGCGTAGCTACCACTCTAGGGAGGGATAAATACAATAGAGAGACAGACATAGATAAACATATAGATAACACATATAGATAGGCAAATTTTTGAATAAATATCTTTTCGAGGCATATGAAAGTGGTCCTGAAAAGGACCGTTGTTTGTTATGTTAACACCATTCCGTTAACATAGAGGGTATCGCATAGGTCTTCTTCTCTTCCTCAAACTTTGTCTAACCTCTGGTCCATAAATCAGGACTCGCTTCAGACAGCCTTGTCTCTCCACATAGATCCTTCGTTTCCAAAGGGCTGTAGCAATGATCTGTGTAATTGCCCATGATGATCTGACATACATGGGATAGTCCGGGTTGAACAGCATCGACGATAGGAGGGTAGACGATTCTTTTTTTGTTTTTGTTTTTGGTGTGGTCCCTCTCAGATTAACATCATTTGAGGAACCCCCTAGTGCCGAAAGTCAATGGATTTTATATATTCATGTTTCCCCATCGTATAGGTGTTATTTGTGTTAATGTTATTGAATTTCAATTTTTTTAAAAATTTTGATTCTAGGGTGTATACACCTCCCTATTCTAGTGTTAAAATACTCCACAGCCCTGGTGGTTTTTTTGAGTTTAATTGTCAATAGTGATCCTTGCCAGTGATCAGTATTGTCCTGTGTATGTTATATGTATATGCTATTTGTAGACGATTCTACGTTGGTCCACATCTTGTGACGAGGAACAGGTGAAGGGAATGAAGTGAACCGCGTTTATTTATAGTGGAAGACCGGATCGAAACGGATTGAAATTGTTCACCAATCCCAACACGCGTTACAAAATTCAGTCACTTCGCGGAGTCTGTCTTCCAATCCGAAGAGAGCTACCTGTGAAATCACATTCCCTATATAGGTGCGCTAGCGTCTGTGCGTAGTGAATTGATGCGGCATTGTTTTGTGAAACATGACGGAAACTAATACATATATATAAACCCTATATTCAAAACTATAAAAATGAAATTCAATAAAAAAAAACAACACAAACAACACCAACATAAATTGGGGGAAACAAATACATATAAAATCCTTTGAATTTAGACTCTAGGGGTTTCCTCAGATGATGTTAATTCTGAGAGGAACCACACCAATAAAACTAATACAAGAAAGGAAAGGGACTATACAAAAGAATAGAAATAAAGAAAGGGGAGAACAGGAAAATTGAAACAATTAAATTAAATAATAAATTATATACAGATAAACAAGAAATTTTAGAAGGAATTAGGAACTATTATAATACAATATAAGAATCACAAAATATTGATGAGCAAATTATAGATAATTATCTAAAACAAACAAATTATAAAGAAATACCAATAAATGAAAAAATAGAATGTGACAAATTCATTACAGTAAATGAAATATATAAGGCGATCAAAACCCTAACAAAAGGTAAATCACCAGGCTCCGATGGGATTACGGCAAAATTTTATATTACATTTCAAAAAGAACTAGTAGATATTTTAGAGTTATTATATAATAATATTTTATTATCAGGAGAAATGCCAAAAAGTTTAAAGGAGGGAATAATCACTATAATATATAAAAGGAAGGGAGATAGGGAGGATATAAAAAACTGGAGACCCATCACACTTTTAAATATAGATTATAAAATTTTAAGTAAAATAATAACCAATAGAATAAGAAAAACTGTTAATAAAATAATAAATATAAATCAAAGCTGCGGGGGGATAGGTAGGAAAATTACAAATAACACGCTATCAATACAAGCTAATATAGATTTTTTACAAAGTAAAGGGGAAAAAGGAGTCAAGCTCTTATTCGATCAAGAGAAAGCTTTTGATCGAATAGAACATGACTTCATATATAAAGCTCTAACAAATGTGGTTTTGGATGCAACATAATAAATTGGGTTAAAGCAATGTACAATAAAATATATTCAAGAATAATAGTAAATGGAGCCTTAACAGGCGAAATAAAAATAAATCGTTCAGTAAAGCAGGGTTGCCCTCTATCAATGCTGCTATATGTAATATCTATAGAGTCCTTGAATATAAATATAAATAACAATACTAACATTCAGGGGATACAAATACCAAATTTGAAGAAAGACTTTAAAATGTTATTTCATGCAGATGATAGTACTTGCTTTACCAGAGATGGATTCTCCTACAAACATATACAAGATGAATTCTTTAAATTTGGCAAATCTTCTGGTTCAGCAATAAATCACGAGAAAACAGAAATTCTATTAATAGGCAACTGGAGAGGAAATCACCCTGGTCTCCCTCCACACCTGATTAAGAAATACATTAAAGCATTAGGAATTACATTTGGAGAGAACTCAACTCACAAAAACTTTTGTGAGTTAGTGAATAAAATCGACAAGCAGATTGAAACTTGGATACATACTAGAGTGAACCTAATAGACCGTACACAGGTTGCTAAAACCTACATGTATAGTCAGCTAAATCATGTGATGAATTCTACTCACCTAACGGAGGCAATGATTGCAACAACTGAAAGAAAAATCTTGAGCTTTTTTTGGGACAGCAAAATACATATTAAGAAAATGCATATATGCAGACCAAAGGAACAAGGAGGGCTTGCCCTGCCAAACCTGAGTATTAAACAAAAGGTTACAATTTTAAATAGATTTAAGCAACTAAATAATAAACCGAAGCTCCCGTGGGAAGCAATATACATCTACATATTCGGATATATATGTAGATTTAATAAGGAAATCTACAATAACAATACTTTAACCAAAATACTAGACCCACCAGGGATATACAGAAGGATAAAAGATTTATTATACATATATAGGGACAATAGAGAAATATGGGAAAAAATGAAAATGAAACATATAATACTTTAATATCACTGATAGTAAAGGGAAAACAAGATATAGAATTAAAACACCTACAACTAAATTGGCCAGCCATTTGGAGAAACTGGGCAGGTATAGGATCGGCGGCGATACAAAGCAGGCTGTTCCTATACCTGCACGACAAATGGCTGACGGGTGAGAATGACTTTATAAGACATATTATAACACATATACCCAAATGTAGAATGTGTGGTAGGGAAATTGACTCTAAGAGTCACATAATATTACACTGCAAAAAAATAGATCATGAAAGACAAATAATAAAGAACAAAATACAGAGCAAAAACGGAAGTGTAAATGATAAATGTTTACTATACACTAATAATATTAATGACAAAATACTATATAGTGAACTTATTGAATATATTAATAAGATAATGAAAACAACAATAGAAATGAATATATAATGTATACCTGTGCAATCTAGCAAAACAACAATATAAACAAACAGAACAAAAGGCTAGGAGGCCGAAAAACAAGAACATAACGAATCCATAGAGACTTACAAACAAACACTCAAAACTGTCCAACCAATCTATATATATCTAACTATCCTTTCTTACTTTGCACACACTAAAATACAGGTTCAACAAGTCTGAGAAGTAAGGTTATGACGATAAGTACAACCGAACTTCCCGAGACACAAATAGAACCTTTAAATAAAAATAACAACTCTTATGAATTTGACTATGAAGCCAGTCCCTACACAAAAATAAAGAACATACATAACAAACAACACACGCAAATAGCATATATGGGACAATATAGATCTATGGCAAAGATCACTTAAATAAATAAACTCTGGAACCAGACCGGGTTTCAGAGTAGTATACAAATATGAATAAGCAGGTGCACAAACCCTAAATCAAAATTATATAAAATCGAAATTTATAAAAAAATCAAGACAAACAAACACTATCATATTGGGGGAAACAAAAATACATAAAATCCATTCAGTTTAGACAGTAGGGGGTTCCTCATATGATGTTAATCTGAGAGGAACCACACCAATAAAGGAAACTAAGAAGACGATGAATTGGGGTGCACCGGCTGTGGAGACGAGAAGAGATGGCATAGCAGCAGCTACCAAAGTTAACACAGCGCTACTTCCAGAAGAGACCGATTTCAACTGGGATTTAGTAGATTTTCTCTCTTCGCAAGAATTTGTTACAGTACCAGTACCTTCGCCACCTTCTCCTTCTTTACCACACGTCGAGGATTTTAAACAGAGACAGAAAGAAGAATTGGAGAAATTTTTACAACAGCAGAAAGAGGCAGAACAAGCATTTCTCCTTGAACAGCAACAGCGAGAAGAAGAGGCAAGAAGGAAACGACAGGAAGAAGCAACAGAGAAGAAGCATGGTTTATGAGAGAAGGAGAACAGTGACCCTCAAACGGTAACGGTACTCTTGGACATTTTGACCGAGTTAAGAAGTTTGAAACAAATGTATCAGACTTCTTTATTACGACCCAAGAGAAAAAGCCTTCCTGAGCCAAACAGTCTAACCCTGTTACTACACCGGAGATACCACCCCTAGTGATTCCTACCAAATCATTGACAGGAGCAAGTCCAGAAGTAGGCCTTGGCCGTGGCAAAGGCTTAAGGCAGTTAAAGCGGATTGCTTCTCGTTCCTGAGTTTGTTCTAAGAAAAAAACAAACACCCAACGGTCCTTTTCAGGACCACTCACTTCTTTCGAAAAGAGATAATATTCATTTTGCCAAAATCAATTAAAACTCAAAATCCCTTGTTTAACCCTATGATGTACGTGTGTGAGTGCGTGAGTGTAGGCCTTATTATTCTAAACAATCAAAACCAAGAGGCACTTACGTTTTTCAGTCTGGTCTATTCTGGTACAAATATTTACAATCCAATATCACAACACAACGCAACACGTTTTAAAAAAAGTTCATAGACTTCTTCTGTGTCTTTTTTCTTCTTTCACTCTCTCTGTTTTTTAAATTTCTTCACTTTCACAGTTTTTTCCTCCTCCTCTTCCTCACTTTTTTTCTCTTCTTCTTTTCTTTTCTGTCTTCTCTTTCTGAACGTGTCGGGGTTCTTCTTTTGCCGATGGTACCTCTTCTTCTTCCTCCTCCTCCTGCTCCTGTTGTTTCTTAGAGTAGTCTGAAGACCAATGTCCTTTCTCTTGACAATGATAACAAGTATCTTGACTTTTGTCTCTTCTGACACTGGTCTTGCTTTTTTGACGGTCTGGACATTCTGTAGCCCAATGCCCTTTCTTCTGACAGATATAGCAAGTATCTTGACTTTTATCTCGAAAGGAGGGGGAGTAGTCCGTCGGCTTGTCTGAAGAAAACTTTCGTATGAAACCTCGCAAAGCTCTAATCAGAAGTTCGATCTGTGTGGGTTCTTCCATCGTGCTGGTCGGCTTGAGAGCGAAATGAATACCTAGAGGGAAGGTACCAGCCCTTTATATATACACAGAGCCTGACATGGATATATAGGGGTCCATGGCGTTTCAAATGTAGTCATTTGACTTTTTGCAGTCAAGATGAAACGATCGCATCATTTCGTAAAGAAAGGAGAAGAAAGTAAGAGGCAGAAATGTAATTTATCGCCTCGCACAGTAGCTGAAGTCTTGGCTCAAATTCATGCCAGCGATTTTGAAGATGAAATGAGTGAGCCAGAATCCAGACCCAGAGGGTTTACACCCAACCAGAGTCTACCATCACCACCAGTAAACCCTGAAAAGTATTACCACATCCGAGAGACGGACAAACGCTCCTCTAGAAAATTTAGAACTACAGCCTACACGTACACGGTGAAGTTTAAAGAGTTCAGGTCCGACGTACCACTGGAGAAGGCAGAAGGGTTCATCACTGATGTGTGGGATTCCTTGTTAACCACACTGAAACAGCAATGTGAAGCCAAAGAAGACGATCGTTTGAGACTTTCCATTCATCACGACAGTTTGAAGTCCACAGTTTGGATCGAGTTTAGCAGCCAGCAGAATTGACACCTTCCAAAGTCATGGATAAGGTTCATCACATTCAACAATCCAACGACAAGTTTCACATCACCGACGGAAAAGCGATACTGTTCATGACCCACGTGTCTCTTCCCCAAGGGACGGGACGCAAAAAGGTGTTATTGGTAGACAACCTTCGCAGCACAAAAAAGAGTCTCGTCCAAATTAACAACCCTCAAGACAAGATGTGTTTAGCCCGTGCCATCGCGGTGGGACGAACGTATGCTGACAAGAACGACACGGTAGAATGGAAAAGAGCCTGGAAAACTATTCAACAATCGGACCGAGCCAAACAACGAAGCGAAGCAGAACTCTTGTTACAGCAAGCGGCGATATCCAAAGACACCGTTTGTGACATTCCTGAAATGCAAAAATTGCAAGACGTCTTAGCTCCACGCTACATGTTGAAAGTACACACTCAAGAAGTGCGCGGACCTCTGTTGTTTCGAGGCAAACATTTCAAAGACGGAAAATACATTCGCGTCTATTATCACGATGAACATTTTGATGCCATTATCAGTATCACCGGTTTCCTGGGATACGGTTATTACTGTGAGAAATGTGACTATGGCAATAACAATCGAGAGCAGCACAAGCGTTGTGGATCGAAATGCTCAGGATGTTTAGCCTCTAAGCCCTTTCTGGACCAAGGACAAGAACGAGTGCATTGTCCAGCTTGTCAGCGCACGTTTGTCAGCCCTTTGTGTTACCAGCAACATCTAAAGACGCGAGGGTCACAGCAGAAATGTGCTTGTCAACTCCTGAGATTGTGCCCTACTTGTGGACAAGGCATACGTACCAACAGTGCCAAGGCACACGTCTGTTCAGGAAAGAAGCGATGTCACATTTGTCGCCAAATCGTGGACTTGGAACACCAATGCTACATTCAAAAATACCAATACAAACATGAAGAAGAAGATAATGACCAGAAGAAAGGCCATTTCATCTTTTTCGATTTCGAATGCATGCAAGAGACTGGCATTCACATTCCTAATATCTGCGTTGCTCACCGAGCGTGCGAGAAGTGCATCCAAGAGCCTATCTTTACTCATTGCCCTCACTGTAGCAAGATTCCTGGAGGACGTGAAAAAATCTTTTGGGGACCGAACACGCTAGCCGATTTCACCCAATGGATCTTAGACCCCATCGACGAGACATAGAGCCAAGAAGACATCAAACGTTACGGAGATTGTCATCGACATGCCACTGTGACGGCTCACAATTTCTCGGGATACGATGGCCAATTTCTCCTCAGATGCTATACGGAACAAGGTACCGAACGTCCTAAAGTGACTTTGGACGGAGCCAAAATCATTTCCATGCAAGTGGGTCAAGTGCAGTTTAAAGATTCGATGAGTTACTTGGCCATGCCTTTGAGTCACATGCCGAAAACGTTTGGAATGACAGAAATGGGCAAAGGCTATTTTCTACATTTTTTTAATACCGAAGGAAATCAACACGCCGTTCTACCCCATTTGCCTGAGGCTCACTACTACGACCCCGACAACATGCGTACCGAACAACGAGAAGCTTTCTACACATGGTACCAGACTCACGCCTCGGACCCCTTCGACTTTGAGGAAGAAATGTGAAAATATTGTCGTTCCGACGTGGACATTTTACGGCGTTGCTGTGGAAAATTTCGAGAACTGTTCATGGAACACGGAGAGATCGATCCTTTGAAAGAAGCCTGTACCATTGCCAAAGCGTGTTCCTTAGTGTACCGCCATCGATTCATGCCCGAAAACACCCTGGCTGTCATCAGTCAATACTCGGTCAAAGCCCTACGCTGGCTACATTACTTGTGCGACAAGGAACACAAATGGATCCAACACGCTCGCAACGGAGGAGGCGAAAAAGTCATCGGAAGGTATTCAGTGGATGTCTGGGACTTAGAAAATCCCAAAATCGTGTACGAGTTTAACGGGTGCTTATTTCACGGATGTCCTATCTGCTACCCTCAACGTGACACTAAAAATCAGTTTTTACAACGGACCATGGAAGACTTGTAGCAGGCCACTTGTCAGCGGCGATTGATGTTAGAACAGCAAGGATACCAAGTGGTAGAAATGTGGGAACACGAGTACGATCAGCGATTGAAAACCGATCCCGAGTTTAAGCGTATCGTGGAAAGTTACAAGCTGGTGGACCCACTGAACCCAAGGGACAGTTTGTACGGAGGACGGACGAATGCCACCTGTTTGCTGTACCAAGCCGACGAAGAGAAAGGAGAAGAAATCAAATACTTGGACGTATGTTCGCTGTATCCGTACGTGTGCAAATACTGTCACTTTCCCGCAGGGCACCCGCAATTGCTGACGGAACACATCGACCTGGACAACATTCGACAATACGAAGGATTGATCAAATGTAAAGTCTTGCCTCCCATGTACTTGTACCATCCAGTTTTACCTCAACATTGCCAAGGAAAACTGATGTTTCCCTTGTGCCGTACTTGTGCCGAAACGTGCAACCAAAACCAACCTTGTCAGCACACTCAGGAAGAACGCGTCTTGACAGGAACGTGGGTCAGCGCGGAATTGTTCAAAGCTCTGGACTTGGGATACCAACTGTTAGAAGTGTACGAAATTTACCACTTTCCCAAGACAGAAAAATACCACAAGGGCGACGAGACTCTAAAAGGCATTTTCGCAGACTACGTGAATGCTTTTTTGACACTGAAACAAGAAGCCAGTGGGTATCTGTCCTGGTGCGACACTCCCGAAGACCAAAAGAAATTCAAAGATAGCAGGAAGGCATCCCTTTAGACCACGTCGAAAAAAACGAAGGAAGGCGATCGTTTGCCAAAGTGATGTTAAATTGTTTGTGGGGCAAAATGGCACAACGACCGTGTTTACCCAAGACGGAGTATTTGACAGAACCTCCTCGCTACTTCCAGATGATTCACGACAAAGCCAAATACATGAAACACGTGGACGTCCCTCGTGAGGACTTGATCTTAATCAATTACGAAGAAGAACTGGACTTTGTAGAAGCCGACGAATTTGGAAATGTCATCATTGCGGCTTACGTGACAGCCCATGCTCGTTTAAAACTGTACGAAGCTTTAGAACTGTTAGGAGATCGTGTGCTGCATTTTGACACGGACAGTTGCATTTACATCGATCGTCTGGGTCAACCTCACCCTGTCATCAAAGGAGACCGTTTAGGAGCCTGGACGGACGAGCATCCCGACGATAAGATTCTAAGTTTTGCAAGTGGCGGTCCCAAAAATTACGGCTCCGAATACCGGGACCCTCAAGGAGAAGTACACACGATATGTAAAGTGAAAGGATTGACTCTCAATTATCGCACCAGTCGACTGGTGAACTTTGGCGTCTTGAAAGAAGCCTTGCAGTCTGGAGAGGATGGAAATTTTAAAGTGACCACCCACGAACCGCACAAGATTGTACGTTTACCCACACATCAAATCGTTAGCCGACCCTTGGAAAAAGTCTATCAAATCGTGTACCAGGAGCGAGTTCGGCTTCCCAACCACTTCACTTTACTGTACGGTACGACGATATTGGCCAGCATATAAAAAGGACAACGTTCAAGACCGATAGTTCATTGTGACTACCATTGCCAAGCGAGAAAGATGAATCCTTTCAAACAGCAAGTATTAAGCAAGAGCAAACTCGAGTGCGATGTTGTGCCTTGCGATGGCAGGGATGCTATGACCTTAGCGATTCAGTACCACATCATGGGAACTTTGCTATAACTACTACTACCATATCTACCATGGAAAGTGATGCTGTGCGTGTCAAACCTGACGGATGCGAAAGCGATGCCACTCGTTATCGTACTCCTTTTCACTTTACTGGTTTTCATGGTGGATGTCATCATTATGAAACCATGCGGCTACCACCCTACGGATGTCATGCAAATCTGAGCACACTCCTGAATATTTCACCATACCCTCATCGAAATGAACATGTGAAAGACGAATATTTGTTCCCTGTGCGTTTGCCTGAATACTGCGACTTTGAAAGTCGGATCCAAACCTTCCGAGGAAAATGGCCAAAATATCTGGGAGGACCTACCCCTGAAGAATTAGCTAGAGTCGGATTTATCTACTTGGGCGAAGGGGATAA
>JAECUM010008452.1:0-25412 GCA_016617855.1 Megalonaias nervosa | reverse complement strand
GTCTTGACATTAGAACACTCGTCATTAGGATTTAAGTGGAGAAAAGTGGACATTGGTTTACGAGCGAGGAAGAGGTTCAGCTTCTGGCTGGTGTCATGTCACAAGCTTCTATGTTCTTATGGACAATCATGAATTGATGTTTTTCATGTTTTTATGGACAATTATAAATATATATTTTTCATGTTATTATTCAGTCATGAATATATTTTTTTCACGTTGTTATGGACAATCATGAATATGTTTCTCGTGCTGTTATGGACAACCATGGGTAGATTTTGTTTTCTTCATTTTTTTATGGACAACCATGAATATATATTTTTTGTGTTGTTATGGGCAACATGAATAGATGGTTTCTTCATGTTCTTATGGAAAACCATGAATATATGTTGTTTCATTTTGTTGGTTTGTTTGAACTATCTTTTAGTTCACCTAGAAAGTTGTTCCAATACAGCACTTATATCTTTACCATTATCAATGGCATCTGCACTTTATCAGTACTAATCATACCCTGTGTCATTATCAATGGGATCTACACTTTATCAGTACTAATTAGATACTGTATAATTATCAATGCCATCTACACCTTATCAGTACTAATTAAATTCTGAATAATTATCAATGGCATCTACATTTTACCAGTACTAATTAGATACTGTATAATTATCAATGGCATGTAGACTTTACCAGTACTAATTAGATACTGTATAATTATCAATGCAATCTACAACTTATCAGTACTAATTAGATTCTGTATAATTATCAATGTCATCTACACTTTACCAGTACTAATTAGATACTGTATAATTATCAATGCAATCTGCACCTTATCAGTACTAATTAGATTCTGTATAATTATCAACGGCATCTACACTTTACCAGTACTAATTAGATTCTGTATAATTATCAATGCAATCTACACCTTATCAGTACTAATTAGATTCTGTATAATTATCAATGACATCTACACTTTACCAGTACTAATTAGATACTGTATAATTATCAATGCATCTGCACCTTATCAGTACTAATTAGATTCTGTATAATTATCAACGGCATCTACACTTTACCAGTACTAATTAGATTCTGTATAATTATCAATGTCATCTACACTTTACCAGTACTAATTAGATACTGTATAATTATCAATGCAATCTACACCTTATCAGTACTAATTAGATTCTGTATAATTATCAATGCAATCTACACCTTATCAGTACTAATTAGATTCTGTATAATTATCAATGCAATCTACACTTTACCAGTACTAATTAGATACTGTATAATTATCAATGGCATCTACACTTTACCAGTACTAATTAGATTCTGTATAATTATCAACGGCATCTACACTTTACCAGTACTAATTAGATTCTGTATAATTGTCAATGTCATCTACACTTCACCAGTACTAATTAGATACTGTATAATTATCAATGCAATCTACACCTTATCAGTACTAATTAGATTCGGTATAATTATCAATGCAATCTACACCTTATCAGTACTAATTAGATTCTGTATAATTATCAATGCAATCTACACCTTATCAGTACTAATTAGATTCTGTATAATTATCAATGCAATCTACACTTTACCAGTACTAATTAGATACTGTATAATTATCAAGTGCATCTACACTTTACCAGTACCAATTAGGTTCTGTATAATTATCAACGGCATCTACACCTTATCAGTACTAATTAGATACTGTGTAATTATCAATGGCATGTAGACTTTACCAGTACTAATTAGATACTGTATAATTATCAATGGCATGTACACTTTACCAGTACTAATTAGATACTGTATAATTATCAATGCCATCTACACCTTACCGGTGCTAATTAGATTCTGTATAATTATCAATGCAATCTACACCTTATCAGTACTAATTAGATTCGGTATAATTATCAATGCAATCTACACCTTATCAATACTAATTAGATTCTGTATAATTATCAATGCAATCTACACCTTATCAGTACTAATTAGATTCTGTATAATTATCAATGCAATCTACACTTTACCAGTACTAATTAGATACTGTATAATTATCAATGGCATCTACACTTTACCAGTACTAATTAGATTCTGTATAATTATCAATGGCATCTACACCTTATCAGGACTAATTAGATACTGTATAATTATTAATGGCATCTACACTTTACCAGTACTAATTAGATACTGTATAATTATCAATGGCATCTACACTTTACCAGTAATAATTAGATTCTGTATAATTATCAATGGCATCTACACTTTGCCAGTACTAATTAGATTCTGTGTAATTATCAATGGCATCAACACTTTACCAGTACTAATTAGATTCTGCATAATTATCAATGGCATGTACACTTAACCAGTACTAATCAGATTCTGTATATATTGTCAATGGCATCTACACTTTCCCAGTACTAATTAGATTCTGTATAATTATCAATGGCATCTACACCTTATCAGTACTAATTAGATACTGTATGATTATCAATGTCATCTACACCTTATCAGTGCTAATTAGATTCTGTATAATTATCAATGGCATCTACACTTTACCAGTACTAATTAGATACTGTATAATTATCAATGGCATCTACACTTTACCAGTACTAATTAGATACGGTATAATTATCAATGGCATCTACACTTTACCAGTACTAATTAGATACTGTATAATTATCAATGGCATCTACACTTTACATGTACTAATTAGATTCTGTATAATTATCAATGTCATCTACACCTTAGTAGTACTAATTAGATTCTGTATAATTATCAATGGCATCTACACTTTACCAGTACTAAATTAGATACTGTATAATTATCAATGTCATCTACACTTTACCAGTGCTAATTAGATACAGTATAATTATCAATGTCATCTACACCTTATCAGTACTAATTAGATACTGTATAATTATCAATGTCATCTACAACTTATCAGTACTAATTAGATTCTGTATAATTATCAATGTCATCTACACTTTACCAGTACTAATTAGATACTGTATAATTATGAATGTCATCTACACTTTATCAGTACGAATTAGATTCTGTATAATTATCAATGTCACCTACAGTGTCATTGGTTCAATGAAAATTGTTTTGGTAGTTTACTTCTCTTCAAGCGTTGTAATCCAGTCGTCAAGCTCTAGATAAGTCACAACAACATATTCAAGCGTAGTAATCCAGTCGTCAAGCTCTAGATAAGTCACAACAACATATTCAAGCGTAGTAATTCAGTCGTCAAACTCTAGATAAGTCACAACAACATATTCAAGCGCAGTAATCCAGTCGTCAAACTCTAGATAAGTCACAACAACATATTCAAGCGTAGTAATCCAGTCGTCAAACTCTAGATAAGTCACAACAACAGAGGAACGATCACATAATTAACCCACAACTGAAACTATCCCTTGTTCACCTTGGCTTATTCTCAATAAACCAAATTTCAGTATGCATGGTAGTGCCAATGCAAACCCATCTAACTGTTAAACAAATTTTGAGAACCAAATTTGCAGTCAATTGAAACTTAATCAGTTTTTATCACCTCGGTGATTTTTCTATGTTTTTAGTATGTCTGTGTCTCGGTGATGCAGCAAAGGTGTTCGTTGTTCAGCATTTCATTAAAACCACATCATACCACAGTAATTTTCCTTCCATAATATTTTACTTGTTTTGTAGAACTTCCAACACATTCATGTTTTTTGTTGGGGTGGGTGGGGGTGGGGGTTTATGTTTTGTCTCTTTTGCTGATCGAATTTTCAGATGTTACTTTAATGAAGAAGTGTATATTGATAGCGAACGTCTATTCCCAAAATTCAAACTGTTTAGTGCTGTGTTAGATTTCCAGTAGCAATCATTTTACTTCACTGGATGTTTGCATAATAAATTGAAATGCCAGACGCAATGTCAATGAGTGTTTCACATCATATAAATATTTCAATAGTGGAATATTTTTTGGTGTTAAACGACTGATCAAAGGTCATTCAAAGGTCATATAGTACCAACAGTATTGGAATAAAAACTTACCTTGAGATCGACCAATTTATCTGGGATGATCTGGACAGGTTTCGAACCCACAACATTTGGCTTGCGTGTTTGGCCCGCTAACCTCTGAGTCATCTGTGGGGCAAGTAACCTATTCAATGTCCATGACAAATCCGACAAATTTGTTCAAAATCCCCATTATATGTCACTGTTTGTATTCATCTAGAGCGTAACTATTTCTCCTGTTGGCATCAGTGTGTATTTAATCTGAAATGTATGCATACAGGGTCATAATAATGTTATGGGGCAAGGTCATTTGTGTTGATGTCATTTTAAAGATGAATTTTATTACTGGCTAGACTGCAGATTTCATCTTTTAGTAGCAAGTAATGGTAGTAATAATGATGATGATGACAATAATAATAATAATAATAATAATAATAATAACCATCAACAGGAGCAGCAATAACTTTTGATTTTCATTAGCTATAAGTATGGATATGTAACTCGAAGTGCTTGACTAATGGATATATAACTTGAGGAGCTTGACCAATGGATATGTAACTCGAGGCGCTTGACCAACTGTAGGTATGCTACCTCCTTAATAGTATATTAAATTTTGCACGTATTTTTATCCACCCAAAGATAATCACTGCAAATCGGGTTTATGTTTTATAAATGTTGGAATAAATATTGAGGGTCAGCAGTTATACATTTCCACATATTCATGAATTATAACTGAATAATTTTATTTTTCCTTTTTCCTTTTTTGGTTGGGGAGTGGGAATGGACACAGTAATGACTAGTGGGGTGATCAAGATTGTTTTGCTTTTTCGGTTTTCTGTTTATGCACGAACTTAATTTTTGGCAAAGTTAAAATTCGAGAATTCGTGGCGGCATGAATCTTTTTGTAATATAAACAGCCCCATTACCACAGAGTCAGTTTGAAACAACTTCTAATTTATATGATCAACATCGGTGTTAAAAGAAAGTCACCCACCTTGTTTTCTTAAAACAATTGGATTAGTGTAATACTGTTTCATTTCTTCAGAAAACATTTGGATTAGACGAAGACTATTACTTGAGAGTGAATCACATAGAATCAACATCAGAAAGTAACACTTTAGATATGGCACCTGTAGGCTTAGATCGGAAGGCATCGTAACATATTTTCTCCTCCCCTCCCCAAACACATACAGAAAATCCAGATTTTATGCAGCAAAGACGCATGGTAGATATAAAGCAGACCACACATGCACCATTTCCTTTCCATTCGTGGAATTTGTGTTGTATTGAAAGATTTTGTCGGAAATAGCATTTCTGTAGATATTCAGGAAATATAGACAGAATCATGTTATCTTTATCCTAAGCTCACTAACTCGTTCAATTCCATTGCCTAGAAACCTCTTGGTTTTTATCTATTGATGAATCAGACAATTATGTTTATAACAATACATTATTTATAGGTTACTGCATTTGTATGCGAAAATATGAATGAGTTTTTTGCATGAATATATTGCACGACCTTGGGAGTGCAGAATATCCATCCGACAAAACGAGTTCATATTTTCCCATACAAATGCAGCAACCTTTTTATTAAATGCTCATTTTCTTATTCTACCCAAGGCTTAAATATATAAACAAAAATACACTACAAGAAACAAAGTAACTGAATGTATGCCGTATTCAAAACTAAATACACAAGCGTAGATTCATCATTACACAACAACATTATTAATGCGCACGTAACTCCGCCCAGATAAATTTGAACTTGGTCGCGCGCAAGACATAAGTTTCGAAAGAAAATGGCGTTTCGGGCTACTTAAAATTGAAATTTGGAGTCATATTGTGAATGAATCCGCATTGCAACAACTTTTCAATTTGATCTGGAATGAATACATTTTGGTATTTTTGTCGATTCGACGAAATTTCGTGATTATGGACTGGATTTGTCTACATGAAGTACATCGGATTCCAGCAGCGTCTGTGCCAGTTCTACATGAAATATACATCGGATTGAAGCAGCGTAATTGAATGTTACAAATCATAATGTGGGAAAAATATATAGTCTTTCAACTGCAATTATCGAAAAGACGCTGTGGACTTTAATGTTTATTTCATTTTGAGTGCAGTAAAAAGGATGTAATTGCACTTGGAATATAGTCGAAATTACAGTACAATTTCGAAATGTGTAATCAAGCTTGAGAACCCATGACATGGATCATGTAATTCGGATTTGCAGAACTAAGAAAGTACATTTTGAGGAAATTCAGGATGTAAAACTGTAAGTATATTTTTTGCCATTCTTATTACCAGCTAAATAAGACAGTTTATGTCTTGTCACTTGCATGTTATTTGTAAGGACCCTGTCTGGCGTCTATAGCTAGCCTAAATCTGAAACATTGTATCAAAAAAGTTAACGCGGAATGTGTCAAAGCAGCTGGTATGTGTCAGTCCACTAAACATCTGCTTTAGTTCATTCAGAAACAAATTGTTTGTTTACAATAGAAAGTAGTTCCTTTATTCACGTGAATGCAATATGAATTGGTTACGCGTGTGCAATATCAGAAAATATTGTGCGATTCTGACACTGTAAAGTTAACGGAGAAAAAAATGAGCATATAATAAAGTCTAATGTATCTCACGTTTTGGGTATTGTTTTAATATAATATCATAAATGAGTAAAATATTAAAATTTATTACAAGTCTATTAAACAAAACATTGATCTCACAAATCATTAATTGGATATTGCAAAACGAGAGACTACATCAGAACTCCGTTTGTTAGGACCTCTTTTATTAAGATAATCGTGTTAGATGGAACACATATATCCTTCAAATATCCAGATTTCTCAAATTAATCAACCGTTTAATCCGAACTTCTGTGTCCAAAATGTTTGTTTGCGTCTTTCAGGGAGTTTTGATACAGAGCGTTCTTGTGCGTATGTGACAGGCTATATGAAAATTCTTTGAACTTTGAAGACTCTCCGGAGTTATCTGTGTTCAAGGCAGGCAGGTTATGCGTGATCGTAACATAGAATATCACTCTTGCCCAAGGCAGACAGGTTACTGGTGATTGTACCATGGAATATCACCGGTGTCCAAGTCAGACAAGTACCATGATTGTACCTTGGGATATGACCCGTGTCCAATGCAGACAGGTTACGGGTGATTGTACTATGGAATATCACCCGTGTCCAAGGCAGGCAGGTAACATAATTGTACCATGGGATTAAGCCAATTACTTCCTTCAAACGCTAGTAGCTCTAAAGAATTTGCAAGCTCTGAAATTCTTTTAAAATTTCTGCACCAACAAGCTTGATATAGCTGTGTTCAAGGTTCCTAGGTAACGAGAAAAATATTTACTATCTTATTAAACGGCGTGAAATTGCCTTCCCTTGCACTACATTTAATATATACTCAGTTTTACTGGGTAAAGAATAGAGATGTGTTTAGGCAGCTTGCTTGTTGACCCCAAAAGTGTGAAATGAATCAAGTGAGCGAGTATAAATACTATGAGGTGATATTGCTACCAATAAGAATAAGGTAGTTCCCATCCATATAAGAATAATGACTCTCATGGGTTTAGAACCTCGTCTCATAGTGCATGTCTTCCTTGTCATTTTCAATGCCCGATATATTCATTGTCATTTTCAGTGTCCAATATATCCATTGTCAATTTCAATGTCAATTTCAATGCCCAATATATCCATTGTCATTTTCAAAGCCCGATACATCCATGTCATTTTTAATGTCCGATATATCCATTGTCATTTTCAAAGCCCGATACATCCATGTCATTTTTAATGTCCGATATATCCATTGTCATTTTCAATGTCCGATATATCCATTGTCATTTTCAATGTCCGATATATCCATTGTCATTTTCAATTGTGCGGAAATGTTTGGACGGTAATTAATGTTCTGATGAATGTGAAGCTTCAAAATGGCATTAATGAGTCATAGTGGTCATTTAAATCTTCAAAATGGCATTAATGAGTCATAGTGGTCATTTAAATCTTCAAAATGGCATTAATGAGTCATAGTGTTCATTTGAATCTTCAAAATGGCATTAATGAGTCATAGTGGTCATTTAAATCTTCAAAATGGCATTAATGAGTCATAGTGTTCATTTGAATCTTCAAAATCAAAATGGCATTAATGAGTCATAGTGGTCATTTAAATCTTCAAAATGGCATTAATGAGTCATAGTGTTCATTTGAATCTTCAAAATGGCATTAATGAGTCATAGTGGTCATTTATAGCTACAAAAGGAAAGTAATGAATCAAAGCGGTGATTTGAATCTTCAAGATAGCATTAATGAGTCATAGTGGTCATTTGAATCTTCAAAATAAAATTTTTAATGAGTCACACTGGTCGTTTGGAACCTCTCTTCAAGACGTGGTCCACGCAGATCTTATATGAGCCGGTGTAACGCGGCAAAATGATCCCCGTAGGAAAATAATCCCAGGTCTTTTTTTTTTTTTTTTACATTGTATTTCGTTAATATACCGCTTCGTCAAGTTATCGTATCGTGATGTCGCAATGTCGATCTTCTCCATTAAAATATATACTATTTACATATTACCTATTAATGTACTAGTATAGATATATAATGACTAACCCCTGTACCACTCGTTACAGTAGTTTGATTCCTTGTTCGATGTACTTTCCTGTAACTAACTGAGCTGTAGAAAAATTACACCACCACCACTCTGGTAACTTTTCTATTAATGGGGTCGTTTTTCTACGAGTTAGAGGGCCATTATTAGAAAAAAGACGGGGGGTGGGGTGGGGGCATTTTCCTACGGGGGTCATTTCGCCACGTTACACTGTAGCTGAACTACCGACACTGTTGACTCAAATATTAATTTTAAAACTTGCTGACTAATTTAGTTAGTTCCCTACTTGTTTTTGTTTCATGTGTATCCAGAATAAGGTGTTCAGCTGACATGGGGTCGATCTCCCCTGGGGCATGGTCTCCAACCGACTAGGAAACCTTTAAATCTGATTTCCATAAATTCATACGGAATGTTACCAAGACTTTCTTTCGATTACATTGAAATGGTAAATTTGTTTAACCACTATTTGAATCTAACATGTCTCTGTGGCATTAGAGTCGTAAGGAATGTTCCACAAAAGTATTATAACTATGTTGTCTTGACATATTATTGTCATCTGTTGACTTGACATATTTGTGTCATCTGTTGACTTGACATATTTGTGTCATTTGTTGTCTTGACATATTTGTGTCATCTGTTGACTTGACATATTTGTGTCATCTGTTGACTTGACATATTTGTGTCATCTGTTGACTTGACATATTTGTGTCATCCCTTATCCTCTTATTCCGTGACTTTGAGAGACTAATACATGTACAAGAACAGCTTTATCATTGCTATCATTGCTAGGGTCGTGATCGCTCTGAAGTAAAATGTAATACATTCCTTTTTTTATATCTTTTTAGTATGTAGCATAGCTTGACAAATCCGATATGTCAGGGGCGTGATTTTAAAAAATTTTTTTTTGCGGTTGGATCGATTATGTCTTTCAGGTGGTAGAAGTCTTACGAGAGAGAGAGAGAGAGAGAGAGAGAGAGAGAGAGTTTACATTGCGGCGACTAAAATTTTAACAGTTACACTTCTGAATATGACGACATAGGCCCGAATTATGCATTCATAGGAGTATTCTCACAAAACGGGGACTTTTTCAGGCTATTCGACATTGATAAGAGTACTATCACAACATGGGGACTGCTTAAGGCTATTCGACATTGATAAGAGTACTCTCATATTTGACATTGATAAGAGTACTCTCACAACATGGGTACTGCTTTAGGCTATTCGACACTGATAAGAGTACTCTCACAACATGGGGACTGCTTCGGCTATTCGACATTGATAAGAGCACTCTCACAACATGGGGACTGTTTCAGCTATTCGACATAGATAAGAGAACTCTCACAACATGGGGACTTTGTCAGGTCAAAATATTATACCAGTTCATTTAGTTCACTTCATGTTTACGTCTGAAGGATGTTAAGAAGTGATCACAAATTACGTGCCAAATTACACAAGATATCTTCATTTACTTAAAATACCATTTTGTAATATTCACTTTTAAGATGAAAAAAGGCCTCACCTAATATACCATTTTTAATGTTTACTTGTAAGATAAAAAAGTCTTCTTTCTTTGGATAACACCCACATTATCGCCGTATATCAGTTATTACAAACTATCTGTTCAGCTAACGTTATATCCTTATCTACCGCCTTCTCATTTCCAGATTATTAAAAAGGTTATTTGGCCTTCATTCATCGGCACTCAGAACATAACTGTTTTCAAAGCCACTTTGCTTACCTATTTACCTATCATGGATTTCAAAACACTTTGTTTACCTATTTATCTATCATGGATTTCAAAACACTTTGTTTACCTATTTATCTATCATGAATTTAAAAAGAAAACCTTTGCTTACCTATTTATCTATCACGTATTTCAAAAACACTTTGCTTACCTATTTATCTATCACGTATTTCAAAAACACTTTGTTTACCCATTTACCTGGCACGGATTTCAAAAACAGCTTGTTTACCTAGTTACCTTTCACGGATTTCAAAAACACTTTGCTTACCTATTTACCTGGCATGGATTTCAAAAACACTTTGTAAACCTGTTTATCTATCACGGATTTCAAAAACACTTTGCTTACCTATTTACCTGGCATGGAATTCAAAAACACTTTGCTTACCTATTTACTTATCATGGATTTCAAAAACACAAAAACACTTTGTTTACCTATTTACCTTTCACGGATTTCAAAAACACTTTGTTACCTATTTATCTGGTACGGATTTCAAAAACACTTTGCTTACCTATTTATCTATCCTGAATTTCAAAAACACTTTGCGTACCTATTTATCTATCATGGAAATCCAAAGAAACACCTTGTCTACCTATTTATCTATCCCGGATTTCAAAACACTTTGTTTACCTATTTACCTAGCATGGATTTCAAAAACACATTGCTTACCTATTTACCTATCATGGATAGATTTATATTATAGTTTGATCCGTTGTGGTTGGACTATGCGTGGTCTTCTTCATTTATTTTATATACCCACAAATGGAATTATCGTGTCAATTTTTGTTCTTTCTTTAATTTGGCGACATTGCTTTTTTTGATCTATTGTAAATTTGTGGAGTTTATTTTCCGGTAAACGGACAGAAAGTCATAATCACTAAGTAACAAATACATATGGGACAGAAAGTCACAGGACAAAAAGTCGCAGTTTCAATTATCATAGTAATGGTGGGCATGCAGGACAAAAAGTCACATGAAAAAGTCAGCACTGGGTATAGAGGTAGTTTATCCACAGACTTGCAATATCAAAATCCGATTCCAGGTCATAATATCATGCCCCTGATGAAGCAACAGTTGTAACTAGCAGAAGCACGCAACAACATGAAAGAGAAAGTTTTTTTGAATCATGATGCACCCAGACAGATTTTTGCAGAATGTGCATTAGCTTGTTCCAGTGATGTCAAAACCATGCTGCCGGTTGAAGAAAACCGCAAAACAACAATTAGACCACAGATACCTACTCCAGCTTCACTCCAGATATAACTATTCCTATGGAACTGACTAGAACCCTAGATGATAATCGCAGCCATTTTTTTTATTTATGACAATGGTTCTGATGCACATAGTAGAGTAATTTCCTTTGCTACGGAAGATGGTCTATGATCTTTAGCTGCAACTGAAACCATTTTCATGGAAGGTGCAATTGACACGGCTCCACCGTTCTTTAAATAGATATACACCATGAAAATCCCATTCAGAAATGGCTATGTCAATGCGATTTACAGTAGACTCCAGACAAAGTCATGCACAACATATGAAAAGCTTTTCCAGCTATCAGGGACAAGAGCAGTAGTTTAGGTATAGACTTCAACGTTACTGAAGTCGTCACTGACTTTGAGAACAGTGTGCTCAGAGCAATATCAGCTGTATCTGGACGTCATGTGGAACACCAAGGCTACTTCCACCATCTAATGCAAGGAACATGGCACAGAATCTTCCACCAACCAACCACTACATGAATAATCCAGATTTCCGCTTATTCTGCAGCCATCTGGATGACTTAGCTTTTTTTTAACCAATACAATAATTGCCAGAGGGATAGCTCACATCAGAGCCATCATGCCAGAGGAACCAACAAAATACTCAAGAACTTGTGTAATATTTCGACACCTTCTATGTTACTGGTTCATTTCGTCATTCGAATTGAGAGAGAGAGAGAGAGAGAGAGAGAGAGAGAGAGAGTACTACCTTTGTTTCCAACAGCCATGTGAACTATTCAGGGTAACACACGTACCAATAACGTATGAGAGGAATGGAATTCTAAGTTTTACACCTTGACGGACTCATCGCACCCAAGCATATGGACCTGCCACAGTTACGACAGTAATGCAGCAAGATGCGGTTGGAACCAAAGTCGGAAAGAGTACTACATAATTTGTTTACTGGTAATACGTAGGGCACGAAGACCATTCTCGAGTTTCTTCGTGGTCTTGCTATGAACTTTCAGCTGAAAAGAATTACCAGACTAAGACTGTATTAGCCATTTAAATAAAATCTTTAACAAAATTTTTCATAACAGTGACAGTGCGATTGTTTTGTTAGTACTATGTATACGCGTATTTTGTTATAAACTGCTAACAAATAACTTGAAAATATTAAAAATCGTGCGGCTCATACTTTATTATGTTAATATCTCAAAGAAGAAGGTGCAGTTAATTATGCTGTATCGTTCATATAAAAACATGCAACATTACTTTATGTTCTATATGTAACTCATAGTATTGAAAATTAAAATTGTGACATTTTCCTGTGACATTTTGTCTTCGACTCTGTGACCTTTTGTCTGTGACATTCTGTCATGTGATGTTATGTCCTATCATCTTTTTTCATCGTGCAACTGGAACGGAGTTATGTGAACTGATAATTTGATATCCAGAGGAAACATAAACGAAAATAAAAAATATTTTTACTTGATATAACTATAACTATTTTATTTGTAAGGTCTTCAAATTATCGGGATGGGTAGATAAGTTAAATTTTAGACAACCATAATGTAACAATAGTTGGAACAAAACAAGGAATTGGCCTAGCTTCTACTACATCGGTCAGAGACATTGTGTAGCCATTCATGCATTGGATAAGAGAAATAAAATATTGTGTATGTGGTTATCGATGACGTATTTTGTTGTTTCAGCACCATCGGCAGTTGTAGGGCCATCAAGGCCTACAAGGCCCTAGTAGCTTACCACTTACTGATAGGAAAAGAAGATTTAGCCTTTATCTTGGGTCACATATGAGATACAAAAAGTCACAAAAAGTACACAAGAGCCGTCTTAAGCACAAACGTTATATGGTACTGATGATGCAATGAACTATGTGACGACGTAGAATACGACATCATGGTTTTCATTCACATTAAAAAATGTGCAATGAAAAATAATGAAAACAAGAAAGGAAATAATTACTTTATGGATCATACATGAAGAAAAAAACTTACTAATATTTTTTCATAATGATCAGAAAGTGAAAATGTTAATTTTGTTTTCTTCAAATACGACTCAGATTCTTTGGAACGGCACATAAGCAAACATAGTAAAAGCTGTACATAGAATAATACTGATAGACGAATACTTGTCTGAGCCGGGGACGCTTTGATGCGCTTTAAAATTATCAGTTAACTGTATCATTGTTTTTTACCAGAACTAATAAACATAGTACCGATGGGTGGATGTACTGTGTTGAGACCTGTATCCAGGTGCCAATATTAATGTACACATAGTTGGAAGTATATGTCGAGACCTGTCTCCAGGTGCCAATATTAATAAACATAGTACCTATAGTTGGAAGTATGTGTTGAGACCTGTCTCCAGCTGCCAGTACTAACTAACGTAGATGTTATTGTGTTGACCAAAAACTTGGATTTTATATATTAGTTTCTAAGTTCCGTTGGTGAGAGCCTTACAATCAATTTGGGCAAGAAACTTGTTGCAATATAATAATGTAATACTGTTACATTATTACTAATAATGTAATACTTCCATGGACTCGATCCTTGGTCATTGTGCTCTCCAAGAAAGGAAACCTACAGCTGTGCCAAAACTACAGAACCATCAGTTTGATCAGTCACCCGAGCAAAGTCATGCTGAAGATAATTCTCAACAGACTAAAGCCTCAAGCAGAGAAAATTATTGCTGAAGAGCAGGCAGGCTTCCGAGCAGGAAGGAGCACCACAGAACAAATCTTCGATCTCAGACTCCTTTGCGAGAAATACCTTCAGCACCAGCTGAATCTATACCACGTCTTTATAAATTTCAAAAAGGCCTTTGATAGGGTATGGCATGCAGCCTTATGGGCAACTATGAGGAAGTACAACATCAGCTCAAACCTGGTGCAAGTTGTTGAGCACCTCTATGACAAATCCACCAGTGCTGTCCTCATCAATGGCAGCAGAGGAGATTGGTTTCGAACAACAGTTGGAGTCAGACAGGGATGTATACTGTCACCTACACTCTTCAACATTTTCCTGGAAAGGATCATGAAGGATGCCTTGCATGACCTCAAGGACACTGTCAGCATCGGAGGAAGAACAATCACAAACCTTCGCTTCGCAGATGATATTGATGGTTTAGCAGGAGATGAAAGAGAACTGGCTGACTTGGTTGAACGTCTTGACACAAATGCCACAGCATACGGTATTGAGATTAGCGCCGAAAAAAACCAAACTGATGACAAACAACACCAATGGCATCAGTGCATTAATAAAGATCAGTGGACAGAAGCTGGAAAGAGTCACAAGCTTTAAGTACTTGGGATCAATTATCACAGATGAGGGCTCCAAACCAGAACTACTTTGCAGGATTGCCCAGACAACAGTAACAATAACAAGGTTGAGACCAATATGGAAAGATACCAACATTGCTTTTGGTTCCAAAATAAGGCTGATGCACTCGATCGTCATGTCCATCTTTCTGTATGCTTTGGAACATGGACGCTCACATCAGATCTACAAAGAAGGATGCAAACCTTTGAAATGAGATGCTGAGATCTTGGTCATTTCATACATTAACCATGTAACCAACGAAGAAGTCCACAACAGGATCCAACGAGCCATTGGATCCTATGAAGACCTCTTGACCACTGTAAAAAAGCGCAAACTGAAGTGGTACGGTCATGTCTCAAGATCATCTGGACTGGCAAAAACAGTCTTGCAAGGTACAGTGCAAGGGTGTAGAAGAAGAGGCAGACAGAAAAAGAGGTGGGAAGACAACATTAAGGAGTGGACAGGCATGGAATTTGGAGATTCCCAAAGGGCAGTAGAGAACAGGGAAAGATGGAGAGAATTGGTTGCAAAGTCAGCTGTGGTGCCCCAACGACCTCTTGGGTTAAGGGATTGATGATGATGATGATGAATACTATTACAACAAATGTCGAACTTCTAAAGACAATATCGTCATATGTGTAATTTAGGAGACGAGGCCTCGTATGTTTTTATGTATCTCTTACGCTGGGACATATACAAAGTTATATAATGCCTTTGCATATCTCATAGACTGGGACATGTACAAAAAGTATGCAAGGCCTTTACATTTAACATAGACCGGGGCATGTACAAAAAGTACACAAGGTCTTTACATATCTCACAGACTGGGACATGTACAAATAGTACACAAGGCCTTTTCATATCTCATAGACAGGGGCATGTACAAAAAGTACATAAGGCATTTACATATTTTGTGGACTGGGACATGTACAAAAAGTACGTAAGGTCTTTACAGATAACAGACTGGGTCATGTACAAAAGGTACATAGGATCTTTACACATATCGTAGAATCGGACGTGTACAAAGGCACATAGGGTCTTTACATATCTCATAGACAAAGGCATGTACAGAAGGTACATAAGGTCTTTATATAATGCAAATAAGATATCCACATCACATCTTATTACAGATCATAATGATCGGTTATGTATTCGCATACACATCTTATTACAGATCATAATGATCGGTCATGTGTCCGCATACACATCTTATTACAGATCATAATAATAGCACATGTATCCGCATACACATCTTTTTACAGATCATAATAATCGGTCATGTGTCCGCATACACATCTTATTACAGATCATAATGAAAGGTCATGTGTCCGCATACACATCTTATTACAGATCATAATAATAGCACATGTATCCGCATACGCAGCTTACAGATGATAATGATAGGTCATTTTCTTAGGTTGATGGTTTTTTTTGTTAAATATAACCCCAACTAAACAGTAATATTCTAATGCAAGCAGCTACTGGATTTCGGATTGCATATAATACTTTTAAACACACAAGACTAAAGGTATTGTTGAGTGCAGGTACTTGTATATGAACTCAAGCATATAAAGGAATTGTTGAGTGCGGGTTCTTGTAAAATACACAAGGCTGTAAAGGTATTGTCGAATGCAGGTGCTTGTAATACACACAAGGATGTAAAGGTATTGTCGAATGCAGATGTTTGTAATACACACAAGGGGTATGCCATATTTATTAATAGGCTAAGAGGAATTTTTAATTTGCTATTCACTCACATATTGGACTCTTAAGTGCGTGTCATAGGCAAAATGCGATGAATATGGCGGAACAGCATAAACGGTAGACTTCGTAAGGCACTATTTTAAACGTTGCCTTTATTGTGTCGTCATATTTCTAATATGACAAGCAGACAATGAAAAATACATTTTCGCAAAGTGTTTAAATACTATCAAATTTTTAAGCCAAATTTGGGTTCGGATTAAAGTTTATTTTTCTGGGTCTGACAGGAAGGAACAAGAAGTGTATCTAGGTGGTATTGTTTTCATAATTTGCAGACATTATGTAATAAGATAAGATAAGAATTCTTTATTTCAGACTACATAGTCCATACATCTAAATTAAAATGCGGATATAAAGTAAAACATTGTAAACATAAAAGAACATATATATCATACGTACAAGTATACAGATACATCTACAACAATTAAGTGTACCCTTCATTGTTAAGAATGAAATTAAGTGCACATTTAAAGAGTAATTTGTTCCGTCTACTAATAATATGAGAATTTAAATGAATGTCATAGTTCCAAAGAGATTTCAATATACAGTTCTCACTATTAGATAGTCTTGTTATCATTGAGAATACATACTTTCTCATCACTTCATCAAACTGAATACATTATAATTTACAAACATGTTGGAGGCACTGTTCCATCTAGGAAGACCTAATAGAAAACGAAGACTATTATTATAACCAATAACTAGTTTTCTTTTCATACATTCACTAAAGTTTGTCCACAGAGGAGCACAATACATAGTGCAGCAATAAGATTTGAATACAATGTAAACTATAGTAATGAATACCTCTGTGTTACTTGTAAATCTTGTAAGTGTTAAAGTTTAGTGACGCAATTTAATTCCTATGAAATCATTGATACCATAATTACAGCACTAAACATCAAAAGAATAAATTTGTTCAGCCAACAGTGAATAAAGAAATATAATAGATAATGACCACCTCCCCTTATTAATTCGACTCTATGACCTTTACTGTGCCGGATATATATATATATATATATATATATATATATATATATATATATATATATATATATATATATATATATATATATATATATATTAGACTTTGATCAAACATAGAGTCAATTGGGCTCAAATTACCCACAGGACGATAAGACCCTACCAGAGATACAAAGAACTTTAGAGGTAGTACAGAAAAAAACCCATATTAAATCAAACCGTCCCAGAACTTGGAGGGAAAAATGCTTATCACGGAACTGGCAGTTTTATGTTGGCGAGACATAATATGAGCTTTTTGGGAAGAAAGTGTTTCATGTTTTAAACTAAATACTTGTGAATTTGCGTTAAGGGATTAAGGTAATAAGTCAACCGGTCTATCAGATAATGTTTGGCTGGTTAGGAGGGAGTAGAACGGAGAGATAAAAAGTAATTATTTAATTCCAGGAGGGGCTTTAGAGATAAAAGTAATTATTTAATCCCAGGAGGGGCTCTAGAGGATGATACTAAAACAAGCATGCAAAGCAAAGATCTGGACACAACTAAAGCTATAAAATGGATCTCACACAAATATAACTTTGTGTGAAGCATATGATGACGTCAAAGTAGGCTAGACAAAGAAAGGTCAAAGTTTCACCAACTATACTTTCTTTCGTAGAAAGTCACGTGTCATTCCAAATGACGCCGTCGGTTGATTATCACGTGTCATTCTAAATTATGCCGTCGTTTGATTATCACGTTTCATTCGAGCAAAGATGATTGAAAATACATAACGAATCTTTCGACATTTGCTGTATCATGCAGCTCTTATTTCGTACTTTTGTAGATTCTTTAATGGTATGACATTGAACGTAAACTTAAGGACTGAAATTCGAGTATTGGTTTGTCTATCCGAGTTATTTCACTTATGAAAACACCCCCTTACCTATGAATGAGCATCACACTCTGTTAATTTTTAAAAACTAAACCATTTATTTCTTTATATACGAATTTCTTTAGTTTTCACCCCTTTTAATTTCAATCGAAAACATAAACAATTGGGCAAATGCAACCTTTCTAACTGAGGGACCCGACATTCATCTTTAATATATGCAAATCTCATGACGCATATGGAGTGAAGACTTCGGGTGGAAAAGAAAACTCACCGGGGAACACATGTGTAAACAAATCCTATTAAGGAGAACTTGAAACGATTTTTTTTTTTATGCCTTTTCCATCACAAAAAGCCTCGTTCTGGGTGACAGAACCAATTCAAGTCATGAAGAGGCATTCAGTTGACAGAATGCTGAGAGACTGAATAACATCATAAAATAAACTCACAACATGCAAATGGCTCTGTGATTGAACATACCTTTCTGTGTATTATTGTTTGGTATTCAGTATAAATTCGTACTGTGTATCCTTTTGGTTGACATTTTATCAGTAGATATCTTAGAGGTAAATAGCAATGAAAAATTAGAAAATGTTATATGTACTCTTTGTGATTGTAAACCAGGTCATAATCTGTCAATTCAGAGTTACTTGAACTAAATGAAAAATCATTGTGAAAAAATATGAATAAAACTGTATAATATATAGATCTATTACTCTATAGCTACTCCAGAAATAGCAATGCCATGACATATTGCTGATGGTATCATTCTTTGAAAGCAAGCTCGGATAAATTGAAGACTGCCGGAACTGTTTGTACTCCCTAATGTAGAGCGAGTGTAAAATTGCTTTACATTAATGCCACAGGAAAAGCAAAATCCTTATAATTTCATGCCCTGCGCTCATGTCTCCTTTGAAAATGTATAGAAATTAAGTTTACTTCTTTGTAGGTATCACTGTGTGTTTAAGAAGATTGAAGCCCGATGGGACTGGATCTAGCGAAGACACCAAACACAATTACGTGAATGAAATGTTTATTTATAATGCATGTGAATGATGAATGAATCTGACACCTTACTTAAGCGCATAAAGTCCATCAAATGATATAGCAAAATTATGTATATCAAAAGTCCAACAATGTATATTAAAAGATGATATCGTTCCCAAATGGAATAGATCTAAGCAGCTGCCTCGCTTGGCGCTCAGCATTAATAGGTTAGTGTTAGAACTGGTCGTCCAAGTGTCAGGATAATGTGACTGGGTGGGACATCATGCTACATGTCTGCGGCAAAATGCCCCAGTGCTAGACACCACTATAAACTGGCACACTGCAGACATCGTAGCGATATGTCTAAAAAATTGTTAAAGCTACGTTAAAAATCCAAATCACACACACACACACACACACACACACACACACACACACACACACACACGTATGGCTGACATGTGGATCTATCGACAAGATATGATTACTGTATGAAATTTATAAACAAGTACGATTGATACATGGTTCATCAACATGCGTGATGGATGTATGAATGACGTATGGCTCATTAACAAGTATGATGGGTGTAAGATTGATTTTGACACATAGTGACATTGAATTATTTGATTTTCACACATATAGTGACCTTGAATTAGACTGATATTTATCGCGTGGCGTCCAGTGAACGGTCACAAAATGTTGTCGATTCCATAGTTCCTGTCCATCTGTGAAGGATATATCTCGCGTGGTCCGTTCCTCCCAGCCTGCCGAAGAATCCCTCTCAAGCCTCCCTGTCCCGCACACCGGCTGGTCCAGAACCTTTGCGACCCTCACAATAATTCCGTCCTTCTGACCAACTTCATCATCGACAAAATTTACAGAGACAAGAGTAGTCTTATTGAGGAGGGTGTTCTGGCCCAAACCCCTATTTTGAACTTGACGACAGCATAATTCTCACCCCTCCATAGCCCCCCTCAAGTTAGTCTAAACAACTACGAAAACAACTTTGTTGAGGCAACAGCGTCTATTTCATAATCGTTTATTCGCCGAGGACATACCATTGAATCGTCGCCGTCGTCAAACAAAATAGGGTTTTCATCCAGAACAACCCCTTATATAAGAATACTGATATATTTCACATAAAATTGCTAGCAATTTTTATATCTGATAATTCACACAAAATTACTATACCTAACATTCACACAAAATTCCAATCCGCGTTTAATAACTCACTGTGACTTGCGGGTCAAACTTTCTGATCAATAAAATGAATGCGCTATTAATAACTCGCTGATATTTTACAAAATAATCAATAATTGCATATAATACAACAGACGCTCCAAGGAGATTAGTTTCTGCTTCGTACAGTTATGTATCTAAATTTCATCTGTTTATCTGTAAGACCTCGATAGCCATGTGGTTAGGTCAGATCGACTAGTGGAAACTACTTCATGTGTTCGAGTCCAGAAAAATGCGATAGACATATTGTCTTACGTTCCACGACAGAAGCCATTATATAATTGGGGGAGCGCCTGGTGGGCATTGGAAAAGAAGGAATATACTTGTACGGGAAAAGACAGGATATACTATTATTCTAAAATTATAAAAACTAAATTCCAGCTGCAACTCGCTTGGCACCTCCGAACCTCAAAACGCCCGGGGTTCACTTAAGTGGTGAATATTATTGCAAACCCTCTCGCGCTTAGCATTCCAACAATTACACAATTGAAAATCAGCCTGGACAGCCCTCTGAATCTCTAAAATTTTGTTTCACACTTAGCGATTCACGGGGGGTGGGTGGGGGGGTTATGTTTACGCACAATGGAAAAAAAAAATATAACAGTTACCCAAGATAAGAGATATCCAAACAGGCCCGACTGTAGGATGTGCGGGGCCCAAGACAGCAAGCGATGAGCGCGGGGCACCAAGCAAAAACATTGCATTGAGGAGAAGCGCAGGGCCCAAGGCAGTTGCCTCGTTCTCCTTGCCTAGGGCCGGGCCTGTATCCAACGTCATTCAATCTGGTCGTCAGGTACTCCCATTTGCTATTTTTTTACAGTATGGTGGCTCGTACTGTGATGTTTCACATAAAATTTTTACTCATTTTTGCTAGCGATTTCACACAAAATCCTTATTTTTGCTAGCAATTTCACACAAAATTTACCGAATATCGTTTTTCGTATTTTGCAACTCTGTTCGGTATCATATCTACGAGCAAATCGTCTTTAACTTGCAGTTTCCTTTAGATCTAACATTATAAACTTTTCACCTCTGAGATAAGCTCGAAGTTGATTAAGAATTTTATTATAAGTCGCTATTGCTATTTTACACGATGTATGTTTGTTCTCATATTTTGGCTCGATCTTTTTATTTGTTGTTAATAAAAAGATACCTATGCCCGACACAAGTAACATTAATGGGTTTGCGGTTCCGCCGACTGTAGCAATTCCAGCTGTTGTTAGCAATATTGGAATATAATTCAGCGCGCTTTTTATTCTACTGTAATATTTTCTGGAGCGTCTGATACAGTAATTTTTTTTATTTTTATTTTTTTTAATGGTAATTTTTATAGTATTTGATCAACTCGTCTCTATCGTTGTCTTGGAGACCAGATGAAATATGATTGAAATCTATTATTTCTTTTTTCATCATTATGAAACTGGTTTTGTATTATTTCAATAGCCATTGTAAAAGCATTTTCAGCTGAAACCTTATCAATCAGAGTACTAAGTTTTTTTGTTGACAGGATCGGCAAGAAACTCTCTGTAGGAAACTAATATTTAATACTCAACTGGCAAAGTTATCATTGTTCTCGGTTAAACCAGGGGAACGTAAAGCTAATTTTTTCATTCGAACAATCATATTTATTGCTCTTGCTTCGTCAGCACTTCCGGGTCTAGCGAATCAGCATCAGCTATTTCGATCTCCGTTTTCGGGTTTAGTATAAAATTATAAAACTCTTTTGAGACTCTGATCGATGGAGGATCAATAGACATTATATATTACAATCACATTAAATCACAACGTGCAAGCACGCCAGGCCTATACTAGGTCATCAAGAGTATATATTTGAAACGTCGACAAACCTGGATATACACCTATAGCGCTGATAACATAAATCCGGAAATAAGAGTACTTGTTTATGGTTCCGGCAGGACGAAGTGTAAATTGCTGAGAAGTAGTAGTAACAAAATCACCCAATAATGTCCCATACAGCTCATCCCATGTTGTATCGTCATTCGATCCTTCTAATCGCCAATCATAATTGTATCCGACATTAGCATTTATTTGACCTCGTAATTGAATCTTCCATATTTGATCCAAAAGTTAGATGTTTCTCTGTCTGTGATCCACTCTAATCCGCCAGATATAAGGCTGTTAAATACAAATGCATAACTAGGTTTATTCTCCGAATAATAACTTGACGCTGTTACAACTAATCCCCAACAATTATTAACAGGATCCGCGAGATGCGGAATATGACCAACGCTATTTTTAGCTCGTTTTTTACTACCACACATTACTTGCGATTATGTAATACTATCCACGCACAGTTTATTGGTAAAATCGGATATAGAAACGGGTACATACATAGAAGTTATCTTATTGGCGACGATATCGATCGCACCTGTAACTGTACCACCGGATTTTTAAAGATAATTAGCATCTGCAGAATAAATTGCACTCCATGATGCTGCACTTATCTCAGCGTCAACATACAACATAGATCAAATGGGGCGACTGGATTATAGGCCGTTGTTATTTTATTTGAGCCCATGCTTAACATACCTGTCATCGTATCACCGGATTTTGCTACTCGTTATGCAATATTCGTTTTTATGTTATCGTCAACGTAATTTTTGTTTGTTAAATCTGATACCGCTGATGGAATTGCCGTAGTTGTTATCTCATTCGATCCCATGTCCAGATTTCCCACCATGGTATCACCGGATTTTATTACAAAGTTATCCCAGAATCGTTATTGGCCAAAGTTGTACTATCAAGCAGAGTATTAAATATTAGTTTCCCACCCATATCGATATTTCCAGACATTGTCCCACCAGATAATGACAACTTATTATTATCTACCGAGCTAAGATGTGCATAGCTTACTGCTTGTGAGTTATTTATGTTAGTAGGGGGTATTCAGTTTCAAGATTTACAATCATTGTTTTACTCATGTTGATATTTCCGGTCATCTTTCCACCAGTTATTGACAACTTATGACTGCTGACAGCATTATGTTCGGCAAAACTTACTACTTGTGAGTTATCTACGTCGATAGGTGGATATGTTGTCTCAAGGTCTAGCACTCGCTGACCTGACATACTTAAGTTACCAGTCATCTTTCCACTCGGCAATGATAACTTACCTTTACTGACAGCATTAAGTTGTGCAAAGCTTAACGCTTGTGAGGTATCTGGGTTGATTGGTGGATACGTTGTTTCTAGATTTAGCACTCGTCCTGACATGATAAGGTTGCCGGTCATTGTGTCACCGGATCGCTTAAGATAATTCGTCAGATCATCTGTAGCTGTAGTTGCTTTTGTTTCAGCAGATGAACTAATGATTAACATACCAAATTTTGTGTAGTAGCTCATGATATTGTAATTGCTGCTGATAAAATTTTGTGCTCATGTTATATCATGAGCATAATAAACTTTGATACCGATCGAGTAATAAAAAATAAACACAATTCTGAGTAACCAGATTCTCATTACCTGATAGTAGGACGTACTGGATTTGGCAAAACAAACTTGCTGATGAACTTGCTACTCAACGACATATTCAACTACGATCGGGTGTATATTTATACGATCAATCACCAGCAGGACAAATATGAGTTGCTGAACGAGTACTACGAAAAACTAAAGAATGAACTTGGTGTTGGTGAAGATATATTTGTCATAAGGACACCCGAAGATCTTGTTCCTGTTGCCCAGCTGGACTCGGACGAACATACGATTATTGTGTTTGATGATCCCGTTGAGCAATGCTGAAATGGACAAGATATTATCTTACTTTTCATTGTCGAGAAACCGACGATGTAATGCAATTATCTTGAATAGGGGTTTTATAATGTTGATCGTTTTATCAGAAGGAATACGAGTTGTTCTATATTGTTTAACGGACTTGACAACATTGATGTGCAAAACATATCACGAGAACAATGAAAAAAAAATTCAAACAATGGCGAAGGAAACAGAAGGTGAAGAGTTAAATAAAATGGAAAAAGAAGATCAGCAAAGTATATGATAAAAAAAATTTGAATCAGATTCTGAATATGATACTGTAGAAGAAAAAGACAGTAAAGGATTAAAAATCTTTAACTCCGCAGCTGATATCATTGATCGACTGATGCTGCTTATATCATCGAAAGAAGCCGGAAACACTAACACAGAAATAGACAATGAAATAGTTGAAATACTTGATCATCTAAGATCAAAAGGATCTTTAACGACTGACGAGTATCATGTGTTACACAGCGATCTGATTTGCGACGAATTAATTCGCTGACGCAAATCAGTTTATTATGTTTTTATCTGCGAATAACAAAAAAAAACTATAAAAAAAAAATGTCGATGACACTGTTACTTGACCAATCTCAGACAACATCGAACAACGCAAACTTTTCCCTGTTCTATAATCCTGTTATTGAACTTACTCCTAGGTCCCCAAAACAATATGAGATCAGGTTAGTATCTGCTACTGTCTGGCACTCAATGGCAAGTGTTAAAACTAACGTCAATGACGATTTTACGTTTGGGTTGAAAACCAATGGCGTCATTGATTGGAAATCTGTTAAAATACAACAAGGCGCAACCAACGTCACAGATATCAGCAAAACAATAAAATATCTTATAACTGCTGGCAGTAGTGATATATCATCTGATAATTTCGAGATCATTTCGAACTACAA
>JAECUM010008450.1:0-67299 GCA_016617855.1 Megalonaias nervosa | reverse complement strand
GCTCAGCATTAAGAAGTTAGTGCTAGGACTTGTCGGCCTGATGTCAGGAAAATGTGACTGGGTTGGACATGATGCTACGTGTTTGCGGCATGGTGCCCCAGTGCTTGGCATCACTATCAACTCTCACACCACAGGCATCGTAGCGATATGACTGATCTCACACACACACACACACACACACACACACACACACACACACACTCAGAGTCACATCCCTTGGAAGAGCAAGCTCCTCTGTTCCAGTAGCTTATATTGATAATAAGAGCCAAGACTCGGTTAACATCTTTCTCGCTTGAATAAGCTAGATTCACGAGGTAAATGCTCTCCTAACATATTAGGATTTGATTAGCATTACCGAAGAAACATTCTACTCCAAACACAACGGGTTGTAACGGATTGGTCATTCATTTTTTTTTTTGGGGGGGGGGGGGAGGCCTGAGATTTTTTAATGAAAAAAAAATTACTGGCCCCCAATTACATTGATAAATAATAGTCTCGTTCTGATCTGCAATAAATAACGAGACTAATTATATCCATTATGCTAACTGAAAAAGTATCGGAAGATAAACGAATACAATATCATGGTTTTAAATATCATAACCCAATTACCCCCATAAAATGGTCGGTCCCTAAACATTTTGTTAGTTAAAACAAAACGTTTATGTTATGTGTATTACCTTTTGCAAATGTTCGTTATTTTTAAACTGCTCTCAAATTAGCCTGTTTTTGCTTTGGCAACTTCCGAAATTTAACGATAACATATTTGATTCTCACAAGGTGAAAATTTTGTGTTGCAGGAAACTTTTGAGGATAAAACTCCGGCTCAAACTCAAAAGTCCCAAATCAGGTACTGATATGCTACTTGCAGCAAATCTGTTGTCGGTAAATTTAAGTCACTGGGGCAGTCTACTTATTAAAATCCAAAATTTTATAAGATTCTAACTTAATTCTCATTACGTTAACAGACTGTCCAAGTTGAGATGCCTTCCTGCCTAAGCTTATAGTCAGTAGTAAAAGCTCAACAGAGAACGTAGATAATATATTGTAAGCATATGTATGCACAGACTATATATATATATATATATATATATATATATATATATATATATATATATATATATATATATATATATATATATATATATATATATATATATATATTGTTACAAACCAGGGGTATTTACTTTGACCGAGTGGTGTCAAACCCTGTCGCGATTCTCTTAGAAGTCATAAGTTGACCCTAATCCAAAGACTTCCATATAACGTATGTTGTAAATTAGAAAGCCCACCGTGTCCATTCTATAAATAATTTTTCTGTAATCAATACAAGACCACAGATTCACAACCTTCCAATTGTCTATCAACCACACATCTGCATGGTTTCTCTTCATCAACTTTCCGTACCGTCAGCATTTCACTCCGTAAAACTATACAACTTCACCTAACACAAGGAACTATTTTTACTATGCCACCTTAGACCAGTCAAATGATGGTTTCGAGCCACATTTCGCCTGTAAAATTGCATCACATTTGCCACCATGGCGACATAAACGGTATCTGCCGACGACGGAATAGTCCCTTCTCTTTTATTTCTTTGTGTAATTTACGTCTCCAACCATAAATACTGCACCTGCAGTCACACAAGCAATGTACACCACTAGACTTTAATAGGGACTACGGAACGACAGGGACACTCATGCGGCTCTGACCTTAATTCATCCAACGTAAACCATGCCATCACAGGAAACTCACTAACACTTCACTCCGTGACGTCTGCTCCTAGTAATTGGCTAATTATTTCGGGCTAAGGAATATGTCCATAGGACTGAGTTCCAATAATCAAACAAGTAATCACAAAAATCTAAGAATTCCTTAAAACGGGGCGCTATAACCAAATGCGTATACTCGAAATTCATATATATATATATATATATATATATATATATATATATATATATATATATATCTTGTAAGCATATGTACTGATATATATTTTAAGCACAACCGACGTCAGATAAAGATCACCACACCAAAACTGGTCGAGCTTCCTGGTCAGTAGGTTTGTGGTTAAAATATTATCTTGCTCAAATATGTTAACACGATTGACTGACGCCAACTCCTTGATCTACAATAGTTGAGGTCGGGGCTTACAAGAAGTGCCATATCCTACCAGTATTACTGATACATAATTCGATTTTAAGCGACTTACAAAAGAACTAATATTGTTTTCTTTATAATACACCACTTCTTACACTCCTGTTTAAAAATACTGGGTTGTAATATACTTGGGTAACAGTTTCTTTTACCACCTCATCACCTTCCATTACCCATCGTTAATGGTATATCACACATGATTCAGTGGCAGATCTCGTTCAGTTTGAAATGCTCCTTAGAGATCACCGATTGGATTGGAAGTCAGCGAAGCACTTACCAGTGTTACGTATCAGCTCGTTCAAAAGTAACAAAAGAAAAGAGTGAAGACAACAAACTTCGTAAGTTTAAAAAAAAATAATTTATTTCCCTAGAAAACACGGTGAAAAGGTGAAAATACGAAATAGGACTTACGGTTTGTGAAGAAAATCCAAACATTTCTCCTAGTACTGTAAAGATACAAGTCCTATCACTAAATAATTTTAACTGAATCCAGGTTCGAATCTTGATGACGTTCCAAGATGGAGGACGATGACGTCAGTCGAAGTCTTTACACAAATGTCCAGAATTTCACGTTGAACCACAATTTGTACTGTACTATTCCAATTTAGAATGAATTTCACTGAATGTATTTGTCCTAAACCATTTGTGTAGTTCTCCAGGGAAAAATAAATTTTTAAAAAGTAGATGAACTCCTATAGCTGTCATCTATAACAAGACACATCTCGAGCTCTACAGATGTAAAGAAAAAGAAACTCTTTCCAGCACAAGAAAAATAATACCTTCTTCTCAAGGTATAAGAACGACTCTGACTATTTCACAGGGACCCAAGTGTTTTTAAACCCGAACTAAGACGTCATTTCACGCACACGCACGAAGAACGCGCGGTTATTTCACCATCTAACAATCGCAGTACAGGATGTAATCATATATGCTTAGAAATGACCTTGGCCACAACCAATCGTTTACGCCGGTTGTTTATACAGTCAGCAATCTAAAATAATGCTTACGCATGCCGAGTCATATTTACGTTCTAAATAAACACGATGTTTCTTTCAAAAATATCAGATCCTGTGAACATAATCATCATCATAATAAAATATAATGATACAAAAATGAAATAAAAAGAATTCAAATTGTAACACACAAGTAATTAAACTACATGGTCTTAAAACCAGATACACACAATCTTTTTATTTTACACGCTTAATGTACCCTTTATAGTTTTAGACCATACTAAAATTCCTACAAACTAATCAAACACAATGCTTAGCGAAATGTTGATTTGCACAATAAAAGGTTCCACTGGGGTTTTGTGGAAAACAACTTATGAATTTAACATAACAGTTAATATCTAAGAGTATGTCCAAGTACTTATTTATCGGACATCAAAATTTTCAATGCACTCTAGCTGGTGCGTGACAACGGTTTAATAACATTGGGACCAGGCTGCTATCATACCGAAAGAAAATGGTGTATAAATTTCTTCGTATAGGGTATTTTGTATACTAGCCCCAGAGAAGCAAGTACTTACATGGGACAGGTATGTTGAACGTAAAGCATGAGGAAAAACCAACCAATACTTTCTTCAACGTTTTTATTTTAAAGAAATAGCACAAATCTACAGAATGAAAAAAATTTCCATTAAATTTACAAAGCTCCGACAATTCTAATCTTTTGTCCAAAAAATGTCAGAAATATTAAAAATCGTCATGTAAATATTGCTTTATTTCTCCATTTTTAACTCTCTACTGGTACAAAAAAAAAGTTTGCAAATGCTGATTTGACATAGCTTCTACCCATGATAACCACCCCAAATTTAAAACCAAAGTACCGAGAATACTGATGGCGACGGATTCCGTATACTCGGTTCATTACAGGTTCAAAACGATGAACATTAGATATTGATGACAATTTACCTTTCTATAATCATAAGCAAGCACCACTACCCTATAAATAGTTATAATCTTAAATAAATATCATCAGTTGTTTTCTTCTCTTTGTGTCTCAACAGCATATTAATGCTGGGAAAATATACAACACTTTTCGAGATTGGGCTCTGTTGGTCTTTTAGTTTTGAACAAGTTCATTTCTATCGAAATGTTGGATTGTTGAATGAACACAGAAGCTGTCAAACTGTAATCCTCGAGTAATTTCCTCCTAGGATTAGAACGCGAGTTTTATCCCTTTACTTAGATTGAATGACTTGTTCAAAACTAAAAGGCCAACTGAGCCTAATATGGAAAAGTACCTATTATTAGAAGCACAATTATTAGTAAACAATAGCAAATATTTCGCCATAGGTTTGGAGGGAGACATTCTAAGTAAAATATTGCAAGGTATGCAGCTTATCAAAGGAAAAATACTGTAATGGGACATCCTGATCTTATAATTCCATATTTACGTCAGTTATGAAAGCAATATAAAACTGCACCACTTGCACATTTTTTTCGGGCTTTCTGTAATTTTCCAAATAATACTTCATGTGTTAGGATTAAACATGTTCAAGTTTCATACATTCACTAAAAGTGAGTCTCTGATCCATTTACCCTGACAGATGTTCATCAGTAGTTTCCCAAAATCCAATCCATTATTTTAGCCACCTGACTGTATTTTGACATTTCAATCATATTTGGTCTAGTATTGACATTCATGAAAATCACAGAGCATTCTTTTCGCTATTTGTAGCATTAGTGATCTGTGGCCCCTAACCACCCTTCTATCCCAATGGTAGTCTGCATGAAATGACTGACGCAGTATCACAATTATACATGCATACCCTCATTTATATTAAACAATACGACTATTGGATATGTTATTTGGAATGATCACATATCTCGCTTTATTTGTCAGCAGTTTATGGTATGTTCAAGTCTCCACAAAATATCATTTTCTCACATGAACACAGGAGTCGATTTAGCCACCAACACACTGGCCCACTGCATGCAAGTTTTGAGGAGGGTCAGTTGGAACTGACAGCCGCAGGCTCATGGGGCCAGTTAAATTTTTCGAAATCATTATTAAATTCGAATGGGAGAACCAACTGATTTTCTGCAGGACCAGTTGATTTCCATGTGAAGTGGACTTGCTGGCCACCAGAAACAAGTGTGTTAAGTCATCCCTTAATGAAGTCTGCTTCATGTATGATCTTTGCTGTGAACTGCTAAATACAGGGAATTTTTTTCATCTAATCAGATCCAAATTAAAATTCTCTTAATCTAGCTGACAGTTTTATTGTGCTTTTCTTTTTTTGAATAAAGAAATTTCCAGCACCTGTTAAATCTAGTTTGTGAACAATATGCTAAAAAATGTCCAGAATTCTGTGTTTCTGCCCAATCCCTTTTTTAAAAAACTTGCCTCCACATACACAAATATGGAAATTTAACTTCCTTTAGGACTAAATCTGAAGAATTTGATCATCTAAAAATTCTGTCATTTTTATTTTGTTTGACAAGGAATTCACTCAGAGTGCATGGTCATCCAGACTTGATAATAAATAAGAAAAGCATATCTAAGATAGTAACAAAGTAATAAATGGGTCACAATTTGCAGAATTAAGTGAACTCAAAGTTGGCCAAGGTTTTTTCAATACAAGTTAAATGCCAAATTTGGTTTCAATCTGTGAAATCTTTTAAAAGTTACCTGACAGAAAGAGAATTTGGTAACTTAAGTCAAAATGGTGCCATAACTCAAATGTTGAACAAAAAGGAGTGAAACTCAAACTTGAACCAGCTCTTCTTTATATAAACCCATATACCAATCTGGATTCTATTCATGAAATTGTTCAAAAGTTATCAAGCTGAAACGAATTCATGCTGCATGGGAATAATATTAATGCATTAAATAAGGGTCATAATTCAGTCTAAATTTGACACAAATAGATCCTAATCAAACATGGCCTATATTTTCTTAATATCAAGCCTCATAATGAATTAGGTTACAATCCACCGAGTCCATCAAAATTAATTGAATGAAAACAGAATTCATGAATCAATGACATATTTTAAAGTCATACATGGGCCATAATTCAGTCACATTTTTATTCTTTTAAAGTGAAGTTCTGACTTTACTTTCATATTCTTAATATAAAAACCCATACCAAATTTGGCTTCAATCCATGATGTCTAAAGCTACTGAGCAGAAATGAAATTTGTGAAGGACTGGACATGATGTGACTGCATGCACATTGGTAACACTCAATGTCTCTTCTATTGAATATGGTGAGGGAAGGGCGTTAACTTCAACAGTTGGTTACTTCCAGTAACACATCCAGGCTTTTTAACAGACCTAATATTTATACTATCTTAAACATTTTCACTGAATTCAGACTGAAAAGTTAACATATAATGTGAATATTTTCATTCCATATCAGTCCAATACTGCAATCTATGTACATGTAAGAAAGCTAAGCATATATACGTTAAATTGATCAAAAACATGTAACAAAAAATGAACAAAATACCATTGATTTTTCATTGTTACAATGGTTCGAACAACATCAAACAGCAAACTCTCTCTTTCATGACACAAAACTGACAAAGGACATTAATGGTTATATTTTGCAACAAGTGTCTTTAATTATTTTAACCATAAACTGGATTAGCCAATATTTTCCACATAAAAAATTGCATTTCTTGCCTGTAGCACAATCTCACCGACTTTTATACAAACAAGCCATTGCTGAATTCCATGAATCTTTGTAAATGTGTGTGCAAAAATGAAAGAAATTTCATAAAAACAAACAGGCAATAAAGCCATGATCAAAAACATAATAAAAAGACTGTATCAAGGATTTCATTAAAGATGGAAGATGGATATAAAGCAGACAAAATCATGGCCATCATGATTTTATGTAAAGTTAATGGCAGCCAAGATAAAACAACAAACTCATTACATTAAGCAGAGACAGAAAATGTTAGAATTGACTTTTTGTAATAATAATAATAATAATAATAATAATAATAAAGATACCCCTGGAAAGGAAAAAGAACTTACGTTTCATAATTTTTTTATCTCAAATTCTAATAAAAACAATTCATTTAAATCCCTGTTGTAACTGTTTCAGCAGAATATGTCTGTTTGCCAGTTTCATTAGTTTCCCCCAGTTGTACGATTCTATTCAACCTAGAATCTGTTACTCATAGTCTCTTGTCAGTCTAACAGTGTAAAATCCATCAACAGTTTCCTTCATTCCAATCATTTGGAATAAAAGGAAAATACAGATACCAGATTTATGTTTACCAATTTTGTGTTACTGCGAATGAACCACTTTTCACATCTTGTCTAATTAAATGTACTTGAGTGAAACAGAAAATTCTTAAACTGCAAAAGTAAGCATTAATGATAAATTCAAATCCAATAAAAACAATGGCACAGCCTGTATATGATGAAAAATTAAGTTTTAATAAATCTGATTCTGGATTACCAATGTGAATGGGTTTTCAACCATGGAAATTTAGAAGTAGCTTTAGAAAAATTGATTTTCAAATCAATTAATGAAATGCACTCACATTCATTCCATTTTAGTCTATCATTCATCATTCTTCATTTTGCAACTGTATTGCCAGTTTTCTTCAAAATGCACTTATCATTTCATTTACATTCATTCTTAATTTCATATACATTAACTCTTCATTCACCCTGCATTCCATATGCATTTATCTAAGGTCAGTACTGTAGAATTTGTTTTGTGTGAATCACAAGTACTATCTATATACATGTGTACTGGCATAGTACATGTTACAACTTGAAGTGGGGAAAATTGGAATGTGAAGGTATGTATCCTATAGGTTGATGAAGACTGTCCAGTTGCCCAGCTTTATGGCATTCCTGGTTGAAGTTGTACTCCCCATGCTGAATAGTTCCTCCTGAATAATCTTGTTCCAGGTGCAAGACTGATAATCAGCTGAAACATTCAATTTGTTTGGATACCAGGAAAATTTGGAGTAGACTATCAGAGACTGGTTGTTCTACTGTGCCCTCCTGTAGAAGGGTGCATACCTCTTCCCTTAACCAAACCCGATTTGAATGATGGAAGAAAACAGGGTTCCTTGCCAGAAGAGGATGTTCCTAGAACTGAAGCAGGTTTCCTTCCTTTGTTATAGAGATGACCCACAAATCTTTCATTATGTTCAACCAGACCAATTTACAAGAGGGCTAGCTAAGCACCCATGGGAATTCTTGGAAGAATGCATGGCAGGAGAGCAACTGAGTCCCATGGGCTGCCTCCCTGTCCCTTCACCTTAAGAAATGGAGGGTGGCAAGCAAACTTCCTCCCTGAGCCTTTCTGGCAACCTCATCTATGTACAGACAGGAAAGAGGGAGGCTTAAAATGGGGTTGCTTCCTGAACTGGAGCTGCATCCCTTTAAGGAACTTTGCTTAAGGCCCAAAGTGGTAGTAATCAGATGAAAATGCTTTCTCGCCAGTTTTGACAGTCCAGGAGCAGAAGCAAGGGACCAGTGTCTTGTTGGCCATTCAGGTCTAGAGGTCCAGAGATAGCATTACGTGATTGAGATCTCCTAAGAGGGTCTCATCCACCAAGGAAGCAGCCCTAAGAAGGTTCTTACTCTGATCCAGTAAGACTTTAGAAGTGTCCAGGGCAACCTCCATGAGGAGGTGGAGTAGTTCCACTGATAGCAGCATGGCCATCGATAAGGTTTGCTTTGAGGTATTGGCAGTTGCCTCCAGCAAGTGCTATAGCAGGTCTGGAGATATAAATTACTCCTCCAGAAGACTGGAGGATGCAACTAAAAAAAAAAAGACTCACATGTGAGCCTATGGTGACAAGCAGCCTGGCCTTAAGTTCTAACACCTCCTGTATCTGGAAGGCTTGCCAAGATCCCTGTAGAAATTCCCCTTTGTAATTCCCCAGCGGCCAAGGGGGGTGGGGGTGGCTTTAGGGGCCAGACAGGGGAGTGTATTCTGTAGCTAGCCACTGAGACCAAAATTCTCAGTGTATTAGGAGGAACAGACCACACAGCAAACTCCTGGCCTTTATGAAGCATTTGAGAAAGCTCCCCAACCACTGCCAAATGGGGGAGCAAAATGAAAAGAACTTTCAGGTATCTATGGGCCAATAAATCCAGGAGCTGTTCTTCTTCTGGGTCTCAAAAGGCCCTGAAAAGGATCACCTATCTTGGAATCTTGGGGTGTTCTTCTCCAGCAAAGAGTCATGGTTTTGCAGGACCCCTAAGGATATTGTTTTTGGGTCGAGCAGTTTTCTTCTTCTGAGTCCCACGTTACTCAGGAATAATCTTGTGTATTCCTGAGCAAAGAGGAAGAAGAACCTTTCTTTCTCCCCTTGTAAGATTGCCTACACTCAACAAGGTCCCATACCTCATCTGACCATAAGCAACAGCACAAACAATTGTCTGGACATCCATAGCTAGTTCAAGACAGGCCAATGGGGTGTGTATCCCAAGGGGTTTTCATTGCTCACATTTACCCCCACTCGCCAACATTCATAAAAAATAACAAATTTTTGATTCATGAAACATTAAATAAAGAATACTGACAATGATAATGAATGGTCTGAGATATGTCTAACATAGTTTAACATCAGCAATACGTTATGTCAATACAGAATTGATGACGAGTGGTGAGACACCAAAACACTTTTTGATAATGAATAATAGTATATAGTGCATGACCACTGAAATTCACTATTTATGATAATGACTGGTGCGAGACCTGAAAAAACACTATTTGGTAATTAAAATGGTATAAAACCAACAAATAGCATCTAAGATTCATCATGTAAATATTAGCTGATGTACCATCAGACCATATATATATATATATATATATATAAATACACACACACACACGTGAAAATAAAGACTAATTGGCAAAATAATTTCATTTTTAAAAAAATTCTGTTTTCACATGTAAATATATGAGTTTCCATCATGACATATCATGCTTGACTGTGTTTGCCTACAGAAGTTGTAACTGCATCAACAAAAACAAGCGAGTTCTTTTTGAGCTTGATCAAATAAGCTGAAACTGCCTTACATTTCAGACATGGAAATTAATCTTTGATAAAGTAACCTGACCAGATGCCATTTGCATTTCTCTTAAGTTATTTCCCCTTACTACCTTGACAACGGTGACAAAATTACTCTGATGCATTGCTCAACTGGACTTGCATTGTTTTCAGATAGGCTCAAATAGTTTACAAAATGACAAAAATGTAATTTACTGTGACAGATTAGGTCAACCCAATCCTACTGCTTTCTTAAGTCATGTATATTTATATGATCAGGCTATGAACATAGAGAGGTGCATTTACAATAATGGGGTGGACATGAGCGTATTGTGCAGGAGTTTAATCTCCAAACTAAGATTTTGGAGTAAGTTTGGTATACAATAAAATGAAAATTTTCTTTTTCTATGTTAACACTGGATATATTTCATCCTGTAGTACCAACAACTAAATATTTTAACTCTTGGCTTTATAATGTTTTGTTTTTCACCATACAATGAAATAAATCCAGCATTAATGTAGGAAAAGAAAATATCCTATATATATATATATATATATATATATATGGAAAATGTAGGTCACAAAAAAATCCAGACATGTAGTAGAAGATAATATTTACTATTAGTTAAGAAACATTCCAAAATAACAGAATTAATGATATAAACTGGAACACTTATGACCTACTTTATCACTAAGGCTTAAGGGAAAGGGCACAGCACAAACATAATAATAATAAAAAAAATAGTACAAAAATTCCCCCAAACCCAGCTAATACATCCAATGGACTAAGGCAGTAAACACTCTATCCATGTGGAAACCTGTGTTTAAATGCCAGAACATGTAACTGACATGAGAAAAGGCGTACTTTCAGCCAGTGTAACTGAATTCAGCTGAACCAAGATTTCATCTAAGAGATAGGATGGCCACTGTACATGAGCTTATAAAGTGGTGGACAGACATAGTCTGTTTTCTTTCTGGTTCTGGACTTCTAGAACCTTACACCTAATGGTAGGATGCAATATTCTGATATGGACATGGATAATACATCCTAGAAAGGTAAATAATGCAATAGGAACAGGTATGTATTACTGATGTTAAAATTTGGTGTTCCTGAACCAGTCCAAGTAATTTGGCTCATTTACATAGCTATGGTAATAACTGCTATGTTTGAAGTTGTAATGCCAAGATCGATTCCAGTATTTATGATGGAAAATAAGGATTATATTTTTAGATTTTTATTGGTTGTATCACATGAATGTTTATTTAATTTTAGCAATATATTCTTCTGTCAAATACAATCTCTGGCTTACCAAAAACTCTTTGAACTTGCTCCACTCAGCAGTTAGCACAGTTATTATAATCTTGGTCTCAGATATCAATTTCAAAGAATGCTTGAAACTTGCTGGGCTTTGACCAATTGATTTTTTTAAAAATGTTTATGTCCAGAGATTAAACATCAATGATACATGCCATAGTTGGTAAACTTGCCCAGAGTTTACAGAAATTAAAGGAGTTTCACAATTTATTGCCAGTCACTGGTGGGTACAATTCATAATTATCACCTGTGACAAATACGTGAACAGACTGACGTAGCTTTACAAACTAAATGAAAAAAAAACACAAAAAAAGCATCCTCACTTCTTTATTTTAACAAGAAACAACTGTAACATTATCAAGAAATAACTCTCAGATGCAAGCATGGATATAATGCAGACTTGTTTACCTGGACCACTTCCAGCCAAGCAAATTGATACACAATTCAGACAATAAAGATAATATTATTCCAGCTATTCAGTAAAAATGGTCATCTTCTTTAGTACATAAACTACCTGTACAGAAAGAAAAGCAATTTTCAATTTTGTTTTAGGTTTATGATGGTACATTAAAGTGACCTATGCTCTATGAACTATTCCTACATCTTTAGGAATTTACTATAATTGTATGTCTCACAATTCTTTATACAGCAATCAGTTAAATGTTAAGTCAATGTTCTAATCTAGAGTCTAAAGAAGAAAACATCTATTATCATGGAGTGTGACAATGTAAAGTAAAATTGAAAAGGAGCAAAAGAGTACTAAATAAGTCATCATAAAGAATGGCTTTTGTGACCTATTTCTCATGCATGCAAAGAATGGCATTATAACTATTTCTCATGCATGCAAAATTTCTTACCCATAACATATTAATAAAATTCATTAATCAAAATCAAACATAACTCAAAATTGTGGGAAAAAGTAGCAAGGGGAATCAATCAAATATACTCAAACTTCAAGAGTTAATGCACGCATGCCCCCTCTCCCAGTCATTCTTAAAAGCCCTAAGATGGTACAATGGGAATGTACAATGGGGAACTCGTCTTCATAAACATGCATGAAAAAAAATTGCAAAACCTGGAATTTACATTTTGATTCAGAGTGTTTAAATAAAAAGAAAATTCATTTTCAACCTATTGGAAGGTGTTAATGATCTATACAAGGATGTACAAAGCTTATTAATGTACAAGATATTGTGAATTTATCATCATTCACTGCATACCAATTTTTCTTGATTTTGTAGACAGTTCAAGCCACAAAATTTATTATTCAATGAATGTAAAATTTCTACAGCAAATCCATTTCTTTTGGGAGTAGACCACTCCGGTGGCCTAGTGGTTAGAGTGTCTGCCTCGGATGCGGGAGGTCGTGAGTTCAATTCCCGGCTGAGTCATACCAAAGACTTACAAAAATGGTACTAACAGCTGCCTTGCTTGGCGCTCAGCATTAAGAGGTTAGTATTAGGACTGGCCGGCCTGGTGTCAGGATAATGTGACTGGGTGGGACATCATGCTACATGTCTGCAGCATGATGCCCCAGAGCTAGACATCACTATAAACTGCCACACTGCAGACATCGTAGTGATATGACTGAAAATTTTTTAAACTACGTTAAAAATTCATATCACATCACATCATATCTTTTGAGAGTATATCCATGAATTTACCAAGTACACAAAGTGATCATCATGAACCAAAAATATGTCAATACTTCTGTCTATGGTGATATGTTGAGTTTTTCATTGTTTTCCACTCACATTTCATGAAAATCTTGTCTTAATAAGATATTTCCACAAATAAATTATGCAGTCTTAATATGTATGGCATGCATATTACACAACAAATAAAAATAAGCAAACTTCAAGTATGTAGTTTGTGCTTTTCATCCACATCAAAACAATCTGGTCTGAATATCCCCTGCAAAATTTGAACTGAAACTCACTAAAGTCTAGGATCCAGCAATCTGACTGGATAAAATTTAAGTCTAACTCAAGTCTGACAAATTAAATGTCTCAAGTCTAATCTTAATGTTGGAGAAATCTAAAACCAGGAACTTGTGTAAAAGAAAGCCTATCAAATGCTCAAAATGATTAGTTCAGCTTCCTTGAGATCCAATTTGGCATCTCGTAACTGTCAGCAAGCCATCCAGATCCAGATACTATGAAGCCAAAGATGTTCCACAAGAAAGGATAAATATGCACAACAAGCCATCACTTATTGACTACATAATTTGATAAATCAATCCACTTCTTCCAGGGGAGTGTTTTGGTCCAAACGATTGGTATTAATGCTGTTGAGAAATGAGAGTGTGTCATTGAGATCACTGTTCAAATCCAGTTCTGGAGTGTTTAGTGAGTAGTTTTCATCCTCTTCTTGCTGACCCTGGGTAGACAAATCTAGGATACTGTTCATATCAGGTGCAGTATACTGAATCAGTTCATTTCCTGAAATGTAGATATTATTAGACTGACTGTAAAATACATATTCCCATTCTCCTATATTTCCCACCCCCTCCATCTTTACCCATGGATGTACATATACATACCATAATTATTATATACATACCATAATTATTCTAACAGATACCCTGGGGGGTGGGTGCAATTTCCAAAAGCTGGGGGGTGGGTATTACTGTCTGACATAACATTCATAAATTATTTTGGTTTTTCTCTGAGTCACTGGATTGCTCATTTACTATTTTAATTATCTGGACCTACCATAATGGATATATATGGATCTGTAAGCCTCAATACAGTAGGAACATTTTTATGGAAAAAAAAAAGGGGGCGAGGTGGGAGCGTTTGTTAGAAGGGGGGCTGTATTAGAACTACGGTATATTTTATACAGTAGTGATCTCATATATCCCACGGTTTTGAGTCTCCATCTTTAATAGTACAGGAGAAGCTGCATAACATTAAAACTTCTGCATACAGTACATATAATTACTTAGAAGCAAATGTATTCACAACCCCACCTCTGATCCCAATGGATGGATGAGTTTCCAAACCAATGTTCACATCAATAGACTATCCACACTCATACCCCAAAGTTTCAACCATGTATTTGAAATTACGATGGAGCTGTTGCACTAAATTATACATGTCCTTAATGAAAGGATTTTATAATACCCACCGTTCATATATGCACAGTTATAATTATCTGGCCAAATTCTTCCTCCATGATAAAACAGACTAGAGACAAGCTGCTGTTGTTGTTGTTGTTGTTGTTGTAGATTTTATGCCATTTTCAGCACATAATTGGCTATACATGATGGCCAGTATATCTGGTGGAGAAAGAACCTGGGAACACCCTGGGAAGAAACATCAACCAATGGGAAGCTACTGGCAAGCTTTTGCACATACCCATGCTGCCTGAGCCCGAGAATGAGACATGACGTAGAGGAAATACTGTTAAGTCTTGACTGACTAAGGTTAATTAATGTTACAAAGGTTGTTGCAAGTGCAGAGATGTCAACTCATGAGCATATAAAAAATCAGGAATCATACAGTTTATTTTTCAGAATTTAGGTAGACTAACCATAAAGGATAACATATTAAAAGGAACAAACATCTAAAATCATACGGCATCTTCCTATGGACCAACAGTCTAAAGGACCAAACCATAAGCTTTCATGGCCTTAAGGCAAGATGAGGTTAAAAAATATAAGAAAAAGGACATATCTAAAGTATTGAGAAGGCTGGGAGATTTGAATCTGCAAGTACTTCAAATGCATCGGTGTCAGACTGTCTGCTGGATTTTCTAGTAATAAAATTATAAAGCAGACCTTATTTCTGGCAGTTTCAAGGAGAAAAGAAATTATACAAAAGCTGTTAATGATTCACAGAAACAGCATTTTAATGATAAATTATATCAAAATATTTATCCCAATCACATCTGCATTAGGAATTAACTTCTGCTACCTCAAAAATAAACACTCCCCTGAAAGCCTCCAAAAACAATCCTTCCCATCCATATACAAAATAATGCCAATGGGAAGTCACTCTTCCAAAATAAGTTACCTCCCCTTGTCACCTCTCTCTGGCTACCCAAATATTGCTTGTTCCAAGTTTTTGTTTGAGAGATACGTCTACAAGGATGATAAAATTTTCAGAGAGGTCTAGGAGGATTTAATTATAATGCATGAGTAACCAATCTCTACCTTGTACACCCTTCCGAGGACACTATGATACAGATTCCCATGTAAATGACAAGAGGCCCAATCAAGTGGGCTTTGAGATTGATCATTGGTCTGACATCTCACAGCCAAATGTATGAGCAGTTGGCCAAGAAATCTGTCAGAAGGATGCATTCTGTTCAAATTTCTCCAGTGCTGTAAATTCCATGCATTAAAAACAAATGTTTAATGTAAGTCAGGTTTTTGTACCTTCATCTACATTTGTCACACATCATTTTTGTGATAAAGATGTGATGTTTTTCTCCACATCTGATGGCAGAATGGCATCTGCTGTATAAATTTTGGTCAAATTTGGTAAATTCTGTTAAGCGGTTATTTATAAGAAGTTATTAAAGGTTTTTTTTTTAACTGTTAGTCATAACAGTAACATTCATAACAAAAAGGTCTTCATTCCAGGATGCTTTCTGTTAAGTCTGGTCAAATTCCATTCTGTGGTTCAGAAGATGTCATTTTTAGCAGAAGTGACCATGGTTGACAGCAGATCAGCATCATTTGTATAAACTTGAAAGGACTTCATACCAGGATGCTTTCTGTTCATTCATTCTGTACATGTTGTTTAATCTATTTGTGTGTGTGTGTGTGTGTGTGTGTGTGTGTGTGTGATATGGATTTTTAACATGGCTTTAACAATTTTTCAGTCACATTGCTACAATGTCTGCAGTGTGGCAGTTTACAGTGATAACTAGCACTGAGGCATCATGCCACAAACATGTAGCATCGTGTCCCACCCAGTCACATTATCCTGACACCAGGCTGACCAGTCCTAACACTAACCTCTTAATGCTGAGTGCCTAGTGAGGCAGCTGTTAGTACCATTTTTATAAGTCTTTGGTATGACTTGGCTGGGTTTCAAACCTGCGACCTCCCACATCCGAGGCAGATGCTCTAACCTCTAGGCCACTGGAGTGGTTTTGACTGTAGATCATCATCATTTGAACAAACTTGAAAAGACTTTATATCAGGATGGTATCATCCTTGTTCGATTGAAATTGGTAAAGTGGTTTTTGAAAAAAGTTTCAGGTTCCAACTGTTGACAGTCACTGGACAATGTACAATGTGCCACACCACAAGTTCACTTGGCCCTATGACAAGGTGAGATAATACAAAAGTTCTTCAAAGTGACTGATGATCTACTGTCTGAAAAGGATTTTCAGGCATAATCTGGGCAACCGCCACTGGACCCACCAGATTTTGTTCTCATCTGCATGGTCAAATCAAAAACTTGGCTGTGTATGCTAGCTGACAGAACTGATAATGTGTCGAATCAATTTTGCACAAATGCCTGTCTCAGAGAAATTACTCCAGTTTTCAAAACGTTAGCTCTGATGCTGTCAGATCTCAGAATACAATAAGCAATTACCAAACTGACCCACAAGTCCAAAGCTTGGTGGATGATATCTTGCTTGATCTCTTTCACCTGGAGGAAAAGTCTGTGTCAGCCCCAACAAATGCTTTCAGTGCATTTCAGGCATGATCTGGGTCATGGAATCATGCCTCTCTCAAATGGTAAAGTGAGGATATGGAGTGAATTATCACTTTTTGATTTTCTGTTGACAGCAACTGGTTTCTGCACAAATAATTCTGGTTGCATCATTCAAACCACTGAACCATCTGAGTGGAACTAAAGATGTTAACCAAAAGGATGTGCAGTTCACTCATCCTGCAAGCAGAGGCCAAGGTTATCTAAAAGCATGTCTTGTAGGATAGCAGCATCATTGACATTCTGGTCAAAGGTCAAACTTTGAGGAATTGAGCCATGTAGCAACTAATGAGAAATTTAATTCTGGGAACAGTGCAAGTGATCAAGTTCATTTCTGATAAAAAGTGGGCAACAAGTCCAAGAGATTCTTATCAAGGCCTTTCTCTGCTCATCCATGATGTCTGAAGGTGTTGGAAATCATGGAGCAGTGGTCTATAGTCATGATTAGCACTAACTTATTCTCCTTGATGAGGCAGAGAATAAACTGCCTAGTTGTAGAACTGAGACATGCAAGATACAACATGTAAAACAAGCCACATTCATACATTTTGAAAGGGGAAAGCCTTCAAGCATGCATATTCTGCCCATGATTGAAGCATCAAGGTCCTTTCTATGCAGAGCTCTTGCTGATAAGCATGAAATACAAGACAGTCTGGGCAGAGGTGAATGATTCCTCTCGGCTGTCTGAGCAATCTGGGAACTGACTGGATTTTCCTCAGAAAGCTATCACTAAATCCAGAAGATCACTGTCCCAGGACCTATCCCTTATGAGACGGGTGCTTAGAACCAATTTGCAGAACTGATTCCCTATTTTCTGAATTACACTCTGAATCAGAAGTTGGATGGAAGGTGTATCCCCAGATCCCATCCCAAATGAATGAAAGAGCATTTGCTGCCTTGGCAGCTGGGTCCAGAACACAGTGATGCAAAAATGGGCAGTTTGTGGTTCAACCTGGATGCAAAGAGATCAACCACTGAAGAATCCACATAACTGAAAATCTAGTTAATGGAAGACTGACAAATGCAGATCACTCAATGTGCAAAGTCTGACCTCTCCCTGACAGCAATTCCATTAGGACACTGAGCCAGCTTGGGATATGTTTTATCTGTACAGTGATTGCTGGATGCACAAAACAAGAAAATCCCAGACCAGGACTGAGATCTGATAATTTGGTCCCATCTTGTCTTTGGAGGTAAATGACCACTACAGAACTGACCAATATTATGAAAGCAGCCTTTCTACAATGGAGGTTCTGCCAGGAATGAAATACATTGATTCAAGACTTCACTTACAATAGATTTATATGAAGGGACACCACTTACGCATAGTCAAGTGTGGCAAAATTGTGGGCACCTCAACTGTGTGCTTGCATACATAAAGATAAAAACTTTATCTTTAGTTGGGGTGGGGGTGGGGGATTGTCTCCAGGATGCAGTTTATGTCTTGTGTCTTAAGTCAGTCAAGATCCTGACAGGGATATCCAGATGACCAGCAAATGAGCACCATCAAGCTTGAACTATCTGCAGAGGGTGTATAAAGAGCTGGCCAAGATGAAAAAGGTCTGTGACCACACTAAAGATTCTGAGGTGCTTCAGGTAATCCCTCGCAAAAATCCACAACCTTCCCGGAAACTATGCTATTCAATCTGAGCAATGCACTTTGGATGAAGATAAAACATTTATACAGAGATGAACAAAAGGTTGGATAGAAGCAAGACCTGACTTCTCCCCATTCACAGGAAATCCAGCTGATAGAGAACAGAAAGTAATCTGTTCATATCTTTGTGTGTGATGATGCAATCAACTGCCTTGGTTAAAGACCGTGGAGTGATGTAGAATCCAAGTGCATAAAACTGATACAGTGTCCCCTGGTACATGAACTGAGAGGGTGCATGTAGTATTTAGTAAATGTGGGAACTTGCACCCACTGAATCTGAAGAATGGTATTAAATGCATATATTTTTTTCTGTATATTACATTATCCTTAAAGCATATTTCCTATATCCTGTATATTACATAGAAACATAAAATACATGTCGTTTGCTTTGTATATTACAGAATAACACTTCAACTGTAATCAAAATATTGTGTTTACTAATAACAGTATTTTCTCTAAACACTTAGCATTAAATAAAATCAAACCATGGCCTGCAAACTGTGTCTATCCTCTGTCCATTCTTGTACTGCATGTAGTTTTAAGATTTTCACCAAGTTTCAAATTACCTGAATTGCCTGTTTGTGAGCTGGTAATTTAATGTGTCTGTCAAGTGATGCTGCCTGGAAATTAGTATTTCCAAGTGTGATGGAATTTTCTTTGCCAGATTTTACACACCAACTTCAAAGCATCTCCTTCTTTTCATTAGTTTCTAGCCAAAATTGACTTCTTTGTTTTTTTTCTGTCTGAATTGAAAGCATAGTTTCTTTTTCTTTAAGCTTGATGAACACTCAATTTCAGCACTGACATCTTTTAGCATCATCAGATACATGATTAGCCAGAGGATTTGTTTGTTCAATATCACTGCACCTATAGACAAAAAGATCTGCACTCTGACTGCTTTTAGAAGTATTACTGCTAAAATAATGAAAAAGTTTCTGAGTTTTAATTGGATTTACTGTTTAACACACTGTCCTGCCAAACTTGTTGCAAACAATTTATTACTTTTTGCACAAGTTTTTCTGCATAGAATTGAAAATATTGTGGGGAATCTTAAATTTTGGGAGGATTTTAACAATCGTGTGTTTTGGTATTGTAACCCTGAACTGGCATGGTGATGGGTCAATTGGGATATTAAAGAAAGCCTTCAACAGGTCTAGACTGACTGCAACCTCATCCCTCTTTATGAAAAGCCATACCAACCATGCCATCTCCTTCATAATCCTGTGCATGGTCATATGCATGTTGTGCCAGCTCAGGTCAATCCAGAGCTTTCCATTTTCTTTTGGCAATGGGGAAGGTCACGAATAATGACCTGGAGAGTTTGTTTTGCACAGCCCATATGCTGAACAAAGTCTGAAACTCCTGCAAAATTACTCTCATGGGCTTGGACGAGTCGCTGTTAAAGATGTGTGGAGTGAAAGATACGAGATTAGCTGTATTAATTCCAAAGTTCCTCGAAAGCAACTTGGACGACACAATCATTGTCCTGAATAGGCTGATTCAAGTTTGTTGGCAGGCAAAATGAGAAGACAGCCACAGGCTGTTTTTTTTGTAGACTTGGTGGATAAGAATATGAGCTTCTTCTCATCTTTATTAGAATGTTTCAGCACAGTGATGATTGTATTTAGTCAAACAGTTATTGTGATTGTTGCTAGTCAAACAGCTATTGTGATGACTGCTGCTTGTCAAACAGATATTGTGATGATTGTTGCTTGTCAAACAGCTATTGTGATAACTGCTGCTAGTCAAACTGCTATTGTGATGATTGTTTTTAATCAAACTGCTATTGTGCTTGTTGCTAGTCAAACAGCTATTGTGATGCCTGCTGCTTGTCAAACAGCTGTTGTGATGACTGTTGCTAGCCAAGACAGTTACTGTGATGATAGTTGCTAGTCAAACAGCTATTGTGATGATTTGCTAGTCAAGCCAGATATTGTGATGATAAATGCTAGTCAACTGCTATTGTTATTGTTGCTAGTCAAACCGCTATTGTGATGATTGTTGCCAGTCAAACAGCTACTGTGATGATTGCTGCTGGTCAAACAGCTATTGTGATGATTCTTTCTAGTCAAATAGCTATTGTTGTCAAAACAACTGCTGCTGATCAGTGTTTGTCCATTTGTGCTTCTGATAACAGTCATCTTGCCTTAGGGGCTGAGACTGACAAGTCCATAAAGAAGGACAGGGTAAGATGAATAGGCAATGTGCACCCTGCTTCATCATATCCTCCACACAACCTCCAAAAAGCTGCAGAGAACCAATGGGTAACAAAAAACAGTTCCACAGAGTGATGTGGTTGGAGTGAAGACAATCAAAGGAAAGCCTCATGTCTCACTAAATCAAGGTTAAACAATCAAGATAAAGGTATTTGTCATAGTGTGGTGATCTGCCTTGTTCACAACTTTTGCAATGCAGCATGCCAATTCCCCATGAGCAACTGTTACCTGATTTGCAAGTCTTCAGATTTAAATCAAGGTCTGGTAAGCAAAGGTTGCTATCCTGTTTCTCACCTGCTACTGGTCAGCCATATTTGCTGTCACTATATCTTTGTCCAAGTTTGGGATTTCTATACACTAGGTGTCCAAGTGCATTCTGTACCAGTGGCAAGACAACGACACCAAAAAGCTGACTTTTTGAAAAGAAGGCTTTGGAGTCCCATATCTTGTCAAACAGATGATCAAAATTTCCTTGACCTTAAGAAACTGTATGAGCAGATGGAATGAGTCATATTCACCCTGATGATTTACATCCAGAGACCCTGACCTGGTACACCTTGTTTGATGACAGTGGCAGCATGCAATTGGCCAGAGACAAGATCCTATATATTTATCAGATTTGCAGTTTTAAAGTTTAACTTGGTCATCTTCCTAATACGATCTGGGTTCTCAAATTGATCAAGGTTGTGTCAAGTGTGTCCTCACCCAAACCTCCTAACTTTTCATATCTCACACTGTACAGACAAGAAGATGAGTTATCATCAAATGATGTGTTTCAGTACCTGCCCTCAGGGTAAGTCCTAAATTGCATAATGCTGCTGAGGTCTGTAGAACTAGTGGTGGCAAGGCTATATGGACCAAATGATTGGATGAATCCTTGTAGCAAGCTTGCATCTCAGAACAGTTGGACTGCTTGTGTTTGGACTCAAAAGAGGCAACAGAGTGCCAGTCTGCTGGCTGGGCAGACTGATAGGCAGCCAGGATGGCATAGACAGTTGGTGTAGATGGAAGTAACAAAAAAACAACTCCACCGAGGTCAGCTGGAAACCCAATATACCAAAACTTGTGGGCACTCTGGTCCTGCTCAGACACCTGCAGTGCTTATGCCTTCTGAGTAGCCATAAAGAAGCATATCTCCTGTCAGGACCATGTCATTAGTCAAAACGTGGAATAATAAGCAAGAAAAAAAAAGCCTCAAGTCAAACTCTTCAATGTGGATCAATTTTGGATATATCTTCTCATCTGAAATTAGAGCAGCAAATGAGATTACAAAATGTTTAAGTACCTAGTATCTTGTTCTTTCTGCAACACCTGACAGGAAGTGAGTCACCAGAAGCCAAGTCAGTCAAATCCTGGGAGGGGAAGGGGCAACAGGGCATTCTCAACTATACTGGCAACATAATTACTTACTTGGTGTTGGGATGAGGGCACAGGTGCAGCTAGTCCTTATTTATATACCTGTAACAAACAATAAACAGTTCCTCGGACAGACTGATGCTCTACTGGCTTTAAAGATTTCCAGAAATCCAAGAGAAGACAGTTACTTCATTTTAAGCTGCAAAGTGTTGAAACCATCTCTGATATCCTTAAGTTTTATAAAAGTTTTCAAGATGGCCACTGTGGCTGCGATACTGGATGTAAAATCAGCATCATTTTAATTTTAGACCAACTAGACATTGTAAGACATCTTCCAGTGAAAACTCATACTGATATGACCATCCATTCATAACAAGTAGCGAGAACAAGGTTTTCAAGAAAACTCTCACAGCAACTATACTGGATATAATATCAGTACCATATATGACCAACTTGATATCATCTGGAATCTTAGCTGATAATGCCATGTCTATAAGAGCAACGATTCAGAAGGTGTAGGAACAACAAAAAAAGTCCAGATGACTGCCATGGTGACCATAATGAATGTAAAATCATCATCATTTTCTGTCACAACCAATTTGACCTCTTAAGAGGTCTTCTGGTGAAAACCCCATGCTGACAAAACTTTCCATTTCGAAGCAATAGCAACTTTTCAGACAGATGGATGATTATTCCAGACAAATACCATAGATATGGAAGGTGCCCAGTACCAAACAAAAGTTTAAATTAAAGAAATTTTCACACATGGATAACCATTTAGCATTAAAAAAAGGGTGGCATTAGGGAGGTGGATAACAGTATCTTGGAGGAATTAATTTAAAAAACACTATTTTAAGCATTTAAATCTATATATATATATATATATATATATATATATATATATATATATATATATATATATATACATACACACACATATATTCACACACACACACATCTTTCTTTATGGGAAAAGATGATTTTTTTCCCATTTCCAGTAGGGCTGGCTTTTGAGGTAATAAAAGTTTATTTTAATGTAATTTGCTAATGTACTAGATGAATAAACAGTGGCAGCAAATTGCTACTGATCACAGTTATTTTGGAAAGTAATGCAACAAAATTTCCATTTACCATTTAGAGTCTACTTCAGATTCCTTGTTGAACATCTATACATAAAAGGTTATACACCTCTCCCTCGATAACTCGTGTACAATGGGGTCCAAAATCATAGAACACACTATAAGCAAGGGTGCAAGTTACCGAGCGACCTCCAAAAACATCCGATAGACGTCGAGAAAGCCGCAGGGTGGGTGGGAACTGGTTTAACGACCGAATCCTCCATGTATAATTGCGTTGAGAATATTTGTCAATATAGCACTTTTCTAATGAAGTTGTACGTTATTCTGTATAAATTACAATTATTTTCAAAACATCCAGCATCTTAAAGATCGTTAACATCATTCCAACTGTTTTAAACAATCATCATGTGTACGTAAAAACATTTGTGTATTACAACACTGCTTTCTGTTTTGTTGATTAGTCTAGTTCCCGGAGTGGCACATAATAGAATAGTCCAAACCAGGAATTCTACAAAAGCATGGAACCTGACTAACTTTTGATACACTACCAAATAAGAATCCTTTTTTTAAAAAAACTATCAACATTTATTTCACGAGACAATCGTCTACATCGAAACTCAATTTTTGTATTGTTTAATTAATAAAATATTGATGCCGTGATTTCATTGCAAGTAATAATGAAACTTCTTATCATCCTTGAGGATATCTCTAAGTGTCAGTTATGGAATTCTCTGAAACTTGTTTTCCCCAAAATGGTCCATATCTGTGAAACAAACCTCTTTATTTTATGAAGTATTCATTTCGCTTGCTCAACTTGCTAACTTTGATCACAGTTATGACTGAGTAGGTTAAAATTTAAGGCAGTTTAATTATGTTACGTACACAATAAAATTTAAAACAGTGTTTGATTGATCAAATGAAATGAGTTCCCTTGACATATGCCCGGGGCTGCTAGATTTAAAGGATGTAGGATTTGCAGGACTTTTAACTCTTCTTTTATTTCATCTCCTTTATTTGATTCAAAAGACATAATTAACGTGATAATACAAAGGAGTCCAGTTTTAAATCAGTGCAACAATATAGTAAATACTTGTGCTAGTCAGATATCAAAACACGGTCGGTACTTAATTAGGTTCTCAAAGAAACGCTTGCGAACATTGCCATTACAATAGACTGACACTTTTTATGTTTAAAAACATGAAGACACACTGCATTTATGATGATTACACTTAAAAGGAACCAAAAGACAGAACTAAAACAACAAATTTCAACTGATAAAAAATTATTTAATTAGTATTTATTTATTAAAGTACCACATCCATTAGAAGTGACATTATGCTAGTTATCAGGGCACGAGTTATCGAGGGAGTGGTGTATTGTGCCAAAGTAATTGAGTAAACTGCCCTGCCCTGATGGAATACAGCAGCCAGCCAAGCTTTGTATGGGGAAGACCAGATCCTGCATCCTCCTGGTCACATGTCCAGCCTGCTAACCACTTAGCCACTATGGTTTCTGTCTCCATCATTATGGAAAGTTATTTCAAGGTGATCATTCTACCAAAAAAGTTGGTTCTGTTGATTTCATTGGACATCTTACCTGTTATGAAGTTTGGATCATTTGGCATTCCTGTGATGTGGGTGAGTGGATCATCATTTGAAAGGAACTGTGAAAAAATGAGGTGAGTTTGATTAGTTTTATAATGTTAAAGTTGCATTCCTTGCCAAAAACTGATTTTTAATTAATATCATGAGCATTTTATTTGCAGCACCTAAAAATGTAAAGCCATGGTTCTACCACTAAAATCCACCCAGATCATCCTGTCTGGATGATTACATGTTTGGAAAACCCTTGCCTGGGTGCTGTTATAAAAAAATAGCATTATTTACTGTAATGTATATCTATATTTTTTTTAATTCATGGTAAATGATTTTGTCTAACTTTTGCAATTTTTCTTCAAGGCTGTAAATTATACTTGCCTTTAGTTAGATTTAGTCTACATGACTAGGGTCTGTTTTAGAAATATTAAAGAATGCAAGAATTGCATAGGATCTATAAATAGATCCTTATGTACATCTTGACAATTACTAATAACAGAATTATTAGTAAATATGTTTATGAGATTCTGCCTGTTTCCCACTGGCTGGTGAGGTGTGGACTGTTCTAGAAGAATTACGTAATTTTCCACTGTATGGACTAGGATACATTAATAGGTGTTACAAAATATTAAAATGAGTAGTATGATCTGTCACGTGGGGGTATGCTGCAAAATATAGTTGTAATAGAACCTGTAAATAAGGGCAGAACTATGCAAACAAATCTCATTCCTATTCTGAAGTCATTCCTACTTCTTGTGTACCTGTTATAACATCAAGTGTGCAGACATGTTTTATGTTGTTTGACAGGATAAACATTTGTTTGGACTGTTCAGTGAAAACAGAAACCAATTTTTCCTAGTAAAATATGTTTCTTCGACAATACTTACCCAATCATAATACCTTAGAAGAACTACTACTACCTTGCAAACAACCCTCCCAGATACTAATTTTTGCTAAGGGTGACCTGTTAGCTGCAGATACAGGTCCCACCAGATTAAATGGGGCCTTTTGGGATGATAGATCATGGAGATAAAAGCTAGAGAATGTGGACTTTGATCTCCATCCACAGCTTAAAAGATGTAGGCTAGAGAACAGTTCCGGCTGAATGTTATGCAGTTGGCAACTGCTCTAACCTCATGAGCTGAAACGTCTGATAAGTTCATTTCAGCTGGGGTTATTTCTTGATATGCAGAGTGAATAACACACTTAATCCAGGATGAGACAGTCTGTGCTGATATATCCTCCTGTTCTTCTAAAGGTAAAAATAAGTGATCTCCCTTGATGCAGCTCTGTTCTATTAAGGTACCATTTCAAAGCCCGTGTTGGGTCTTGAAGGTGGTCTTGAGCTGATGTGTTCAGTCTGGTTGGCTGTGGAAGGCAACCTGTTCTTGGTGATGAAAGAGGATGCCATAATGAGTAAGATTGATCCGTCTTGTTGGAACTGCATATAATTTGAGTCTGCTGGTAGCGTATATATGGGTATATATTTGCTAATTCTGACCACTGTTGCTAATGCAGCAAAGAAGCAGGTCTTGTATAAAAGGTGTACCAGAAATGCCCTTGAGAGTGGTTCAAAAGGTGTTTTGTTCAACCAGGTTAATACCCAAGATAGGTTCCGCTTTGGGCACAGGGCTAATGTTTGTGGCCATGTATACTCAAAGATAGACAGAAGGTCAAACAAGCCCTTGTTTTGTCCCATGTCCTCTCTTCCTTGGTAATGAAAGTTATAAGCATTTGTGGAGCAGTAACCTTTTATTGCACTCAGTGCAAACTTTCTCTCTTTGAAGAGCCAGAGGAAGTTAGCTATTTGCAGTATAGATGCTTGAAGAGGTATGATGTGTTAGTTTGTGCGCCACTGGGTGAAAAAGTGCCATTTGCCTTCATATGCTTTCAGAGTGGAGGGCCTTCTTTCTGGAGCAATTCTCTCAATGACTGTTTGTAAGAACTGTTTATTTCTGAAGGCCTGTTTAATATAATCCAGACTTGCAGCTTTGGGTAGAAATGAAACAACTGTTGTTGTGATTGTTTGAGTAGATTGGGAAAAACTTAATTTTTTTCTGAGGAGTTTCCCTGTGCGAGATTGACGAGGTCATTGATCTGAGAGCCTGTTTAATATGATCCTGACATGCAGGTTCCGTAGCTCTGAGTAGGAATGAAACAACTGCCATCTTGGTTGTTTCAGCAGATGAGGGAAAATCCAAATTCTCCGAGGAGTTCCCGTTGTGAGATTGATAAGGTCGGTTATCCACGACTTCTCCTATCTGAGCAGTGCATTGAGGATAAGGCGACACTCTGATTCTCTTGCTTTCTGTATCACTTTGGAATCAGAGGTGTTGGAGAGTAGGAGGCGAATAAATTCCCATGCGGATAGAATTTTCTTCAAAAGTAAAGAAGCCAACATGGTTCAGATTTTCAATGCTGGATCTTGTGGGAGACAAACTATGTTGCCTGTGTATTGGGCTCCATACCTAGGTGAACAAATTGTTGAGATGGTACTAGGTCGAATTTTTCCTAGTTGACGAGAAGCCCAGGTTGGTAAGCAGTGTAACAAGGGTTATCATGTTGTGTTTTGTGTAACAAGGGTTATCATGTTGTGTGTAGATATAACTCACCTGATATTTCTGCAGGATGCTGTACAGGTAACTTGATTTTTCCACAGAAGAAATGGTTTGGACATAGGCCATTACTCAATTCATCATGTGAGTGAAGACTGAGAGACTATGTTGAGTCCCAATGGAAGTGTCCTGATTTGGTATACAATGTTGTACGTGAATTGCTGGAACATCCTGGAAGCCTTGTGAATAATGACATAAGGGTATGCGTCTTTTAAGTCCACAGTGATGGCAAAGTCTCCCTCTTGGATGGGCATTCAAGCTGCACTGTGGTTGTTTCCAATGAGAACCAAGGAGCGTGAATAAATTGATTGAAGGTGCTTAGGTCGATGACTGGAGGCTGGGTGCTGCTGCCTTGAGCCCAGAAAAGTATGGGATAAAACCCCCCAAAAATGTTGGAACGAATGATAGGACCCTGTTGGTGCTTTATCCGCTTTGGCTTGCGAGAAATGTGGGCATCGCTGGGTGATGCTTCAGTAAGACATTTTCAAAGGTTTGTGTCCTATGTGTAGCCCTTGGGTACTTTTTCCCGTACTATCCCTGCATCAACACTCTGGTTGCAAGGGAGGGAAATTGGTCTCCTTGGTGGCTTGTTTGTGGACTTCTTCAATCTGGCCATTAAAAGGATGGTTAGAGGATAAAGGCTGTGCTCTTAGCTTGGCCTTACGGTGGTCCTTCAGGAAAGTGCAGGCAGAAAGCACTGAGTCGCATTCCGCCAATTGTAAATTTGCAGCTGTACTTACAGCATTGGCCAAAGTAAATTGAGTGGCTCTTTTCAGTACTCTGGCCATTCTCGAGACCAATTCCCATGCATGCCCTAAAGTATTTGGTGTGGGAGAAGATAAGCTCTGTTCCGCCTGTTGAAAGATAACCATAGAGATGAAACCCAACATTGAAGCCACAGCAACAATATTGCAAACTAATTGCCAAGTGTCATCAAAGGCCAAAGTTCAACTGATGCTGGAGCTCTGGTCCAGGTTGCTGAAGAGTGGGAGGAGGAGGTAAGAACTCTGGGAATCAAAGGCAGAAAACGTCCTCAACGAAGGTTCGGAAGGCTGAATCTTCCCGTGACATCAGGTAGTCTAGAAGTGATGGCATCACTTGAGAATAAGCAACATCTTCTTGGTTGCATGAGGTGAGGCTAAAGTCTACTGTAATGCATGAGACTTAGTTGTCAAACAGTGACAAGGTCTGCCACTCACTAAACTCACAGAACGCCCTGAATTAGAAACTGTGACTTCAAGACAGTCTCTGAGTAAAGAGTCTCATCTTGTGGCAGAGTGTAGACAGATTGAGAAGTGACATTTCTTGAAACATGAGGAACTAATCTTGGCATCATGCCAATTGAGTGTCTCAAGGTGATATGTAGGTTAGACTGGTCCCTGTACATGTCTTCAAAAATTGGGTTTGACGTACCGGAAGCCAGGCTGTTTGAGACTGAGCCCATAGTATTGTTGTTTTGGCCTTTCATGATCCCTAGAATATGGCCTAGGCTGATTGCAATAGAAATAAGCCATCTGTGTGGGGAGGATATCATCAGGATTATCAGGGCAGGACGGGTTACGGGATGTTTGATTCACGTAACCGGTCCATATGTCTGCTGAGTGAGAGGAAACTTGGCTGATGTTTAGTTGTTTCTCACTATTCCTCGATAGGAATTGAGTCAAACCCCAAGGTGGCAAGGTTGAGTGAGCTGCCAATAATGCTGAGTCCTGTGGTGGTGACTTGGGAGCTGGAGCCATTTCAGAGCATGTAAATGTAAGTGTTTCATGGCTGAAGCATAAGAGTTGACTTATCTCCCTTGTCCACCAGAAATTCTCACTAAGGAAAGGTCAGCAAGCAAAATGGTGACGTCTTCGTCCTTAGCTGTGTGTTTCTGTGCTTAGACCAGAGTTGTAATCAATAAGACAAATACAGCTAAACATATAAAACTGTAGCCCTGTACCTACCTGTCTTTAGAACACAATGTCAGTGCAGAGCTAAACCTTAAAAAGTTGACCCAGAAACTGATAACAGTCTAATAAAGAAATGAAGCATACAGGTAAAATATGACAATACCACCTGTAGGGAGGAGAAGTATAAGCCTGTGGGCCTGCACATGTTGTTTGAATACAGAGTGGGCACAAAGCTATACCAAATGATGGTTACCTAGAAAATAGTGATAGCAGATGATCTCAATTACACTACTACCTGTAGGGAAGGTCAAGGATGGCATGTACAGATGAAATCATTGAAGCATGGCATTTGAAGGCTAAAGATGACATAGTAAAGGAAACTCACTTGTATGTACCAGATATTAACAGAATTATACATATATGAGGAGTTTCTTAAGGGCATATATACATGCACACACATAAATACCGTAGCCCAATCCTATTTTGTGCAGGAAGCTACCCATGAGAGTGACTACGTGCTCTTTAAATATGATGGAATGATTATGCTGATAAACATCACTCAAGCATCGCCTATAGAAACATGCACGAGCAAGATGCGACTGAGTAAACCCTGTATAGAAGGCTTACCTGACAGATATGTACACAAATGTCTATATTACACACAAAAACCTTCACCTATAAAGGAACAGAGGAACCCTTATAGATATGTACAAAGTAGGCATGACAAAATCCATTATAAGGCAATTACTTGTAGGGAAAAAGGCCCCCAGATTGCCTGTAACAGTAAAAGCAATGAAGTTGGCGACCAGATGCTTTGAATGCCTTGGAATGGAAACTTACCAATATATACCCATTCGTAATGGAATTGTACATATATTAGAGTTTCTTTATAAGTGCTAGAGGCTTGCACATACATAAAATTATTATAGGCTGAACTTAATGTGAAGTTGCTAAGGCTCTCCTTGCAAGTACCTAAATGTGCGACGACAAGTGTTAGCAAATTGTAAAGGTAAAACTTTGTTGGTATAGGACAAGAAAAAAGTTGGAAATATTTATGGATTATATGCAGTATACTTTCCTTAGAAGTGAAAAACTCCAACTTGTAATGGTATATCTTCCACATAGATTCTGGCTTTTGCAAGGCCTCTCATGACGAGAACATGCTTCTTGGCACAAGTGGAAGTAGTAACTGGGAGGTTCATAGCTTTTGCTGCCAATCCTTATATCTATGGGGAGATTACTTTGCCCAACCACCATCTAGGGGGCAGACAACTTTTAGTCCCTTTTAGCTAAAAGTAGTATCTGGGAGGGGTGGATTTGCAAGGTAGCAGTGGTTCTTCTAAGGTATTATGATTGGGTAATGTATTTAAAGAAGTACTCAATTGGACAATAATATTATTTTGGAACTACTGTGAATTATTCAAAGGAGTTCTGGACAATGCCATTCTGACAACATCACAATTCTTGGCAGACTAGTACATTTACGGTTCTGAAATTTATACAGAACTTTTCATTCTTTTGGACTTTTATAGAATTTTTTTCAGCATTATTTTGGATTCACTTCATAATACTGTAAGTTCTTCTCGCATTTTCACTTATAACACTGATTATTAAATTGTTTGTTAAGTTTTACAAAACTTATTGGTTTTGCTTCTTTCTGTCACTTAGTTTATAACCTCTGAGTCATAACATTACACTCTATGATGCTTGGGTTTTGGCAGAGAGACTTGCCATCTTTTAAATGTAAAATATGCAGTGTTCAGATCATTGTCTCAATTTCTTATTGGGTCTAAAACACATTTACAGTAGACCAGGCTTAAAGTCAAGCAGAATTATCTTATAGACACTTGGATACTGTCAGCATGAGTTCTCTACACACATATTTGCCAGTCCTCTAGTCAAATACAGGTTGACTGTGTTGAGCTGCATATCCCACAATGACCTAATCATCAGTTTGCTGACAGTGCAAGACTAGTGCTTAATGAACACAGTACTGCGAAATAGCCAATTTTATTTTAAATGCTAGAGCATCTGCCTGATGTTTTAGGTACCCCACTAAAACACCCTCCTTTATATCCTGATTCTGGTGCACAAAATCATGGTGTTAGTTTCTCTGTGACTGCAAAGAAAATAGATCTATTAAACATATATATTTAATTGATCAGTCATATGCCTTATTGTTTTGATATGGTGCCATGTCACACCACCTGCATCAGCCCTGTCTGGTGGTTGGAAAACGTTCTCTCTATACAGAGATGTTGCAGTATCCTTGTAGATTTTCACACACACACACACACACACACACACACACACACCCACCTTTTTCAAGATCTTAAAGATACTGTATTTTTATTTTATTCAAATTATCCAAAGAATAACAAAATTCAATACTTTTAAATTATTGATAATTGCATCTTAAATCAGAATAAGACTGCATTTACTTCACTCTCATTTACACAACTTTCTTATTCTAAATCAATGATTGTTAATAATTACTGTTCATAATGTACTTGTACTGTTTTTGACAGAAAATTCACACAATTCATGAACAGATAAAAGAATACAGTACTCCCTCATTATAATGCCATCCATGAGTTGAAGAGTAAAGACCCTTATAGTGAGGCTGCCTTATAATGAAGTACATGATACATGTAATTTCATTAGCATTTAATGAGATCCATGACCATGCATATATATAGCAAGTATCATTTTATAAGGGGCCTTACAGAGAGTGCTGTATATAATAAGGCTGTACATTTTACAACAATGGGCCTTACAGTGACAGACTGTATGTAATAAGGCTGTGTATTTTATAATAATGGGCCTTACAGTGAGAATGCTGCATATAATAAGGCTCTATATTTTATAATAATAGGCCTTACAGTGAGTGTTGTATATAATAAAGCTGCACATTCTACAACAATGGGCCTTATAGTGAGAGTGCTATATATAATAAGGCTGTTTATTTTATAATAATGGGCTTTACATTGAGAGTGCTGTATATAATAAGGCTGTACATTTTATAATAAGAGACCTTACCAAGACAGTGCTGTATATAAGGCTGTACATTTTACAACAATGGGCCTTACAATGAAAGTACTGTATATAATAAGGCTGTACATTTTATAATAAGAGGTCTTACAGTGAGAGTGCTGTATATAATAAGACTGTACACTGTATAATAAGGGTTTTACAGTGAGAATGCTGCATATAATAAGGCTGTACACTTTACAACAATGGGCCTTACAGTGAGAGTGCTGTATATAATATGGCTGTGTATTTTATAATAATGGGCCTTAAAGGGAGAATGCTGTATATAATAAGGCTGTACATTTTATCATAAGAGGCATTACAGTGAAAATACTGTATATAATAAAGCTGTACATTTTACAACAATGGGCATTACAGTGAGAGTGCTGCATATAATAAAGCTGTTTATTTTATAATAATGGGCCTTACAGTGAGTGCTGTATATAATAAGGCTGTACAATGTATAATAAGGGTCCTTACAGTGAGAGTGCTGTATATAATAAGGCTGTACATTTTACAATAATGGGCCTTACAGTTAGAGTGCTGTATATAATAAGGCTGTACACTTTAGAACAATGTGCCTTACAGTGAGTGCTGTATATAATATGGCTGTACATTTTACAACAATGTGCCTTACAGTGAGTGCTGCATGTAATAAGGCTGTACATTTTACAATGGGCCTTACAGTGGGAATGCTGTATATACTAAGGCTGTACATTTTATAAGGGCCCTTACAGTCAGAGTGCTGTAATAAGACTGTACATTTTATACGAAGTGGCATTACAGTCTGAGTGCTGTATATAATAAGGATGTACATTTTATACTAAGGTTGTACACTTTATATTAAGGGGCCTTACAGTGAGAGAGTACTGTATATTCTAAGGCTTCAGCAGAACAATAAGTCTTGCACACAAACTCTTATCATTGTTTACACAGCAAAATACCGCTGGTACTACAAAAAAAAAAGATATCTTTGTCCATCTGCTAACAAAGTTGACTCAGACATTTCAATTTTCTATTACTAACATTATCTGGGCTCGCTGGCATTTGGGTGTCATGAGTGAACAGCTGCAAAAAAAATAAGAAAACCTAAAATAAATGCTTTGTATATCCCAATGCTATTTATTAAACAAGGTGATATACCCCAAGTAATATCAAACTCCTTGTACCAATATTTTTAAAAACCTTTAAAATTTGTGATGACTGCTGCATTGTGCTCTTAATGAAAAACAATGGTAATATTAACAATGACAAGGTTTGCTGATAATGAAGTAAAGTGTTCACAAAATATTTTAAAAACTAATCTTTAAAAACTTGAGAAAACATCTGGAACATAATTAAGTAAGCAGTCACCTGATGAACCATATGTGAAATTTATCATTCAAACCCACATATAATATTTCCTCCAGTCTGTGGACTTGTACTTTTTAGCAATGTGATGGTAAAATTTGAAAAGATGAATTAAAATATTCATAATGTGTAATAACAGACACACAGATAACTGTCTATTAAGTTTGCTTTGAATTTTAGGCAATTTACAAAGTCAATGAGAGAACTGCCTCAATACCCAGTACCAAATGGCAGTTGGGCAATCAAGCTACTGCCTTCATGAAATAAGTAACTTCTGATCTGAAAAACAGGTTTGTATCAATATGACAAAAAAATATATAGCGAATAAGGAAATCAAAATACTGAGAAAACTGATTGCCTGGAGGAATGAACTGATTCTAATTCACGTAAGATGCAATTAAAAAAAGTAACTCAAGATATACTGCTATTCATGCCCCTTTTTACTATTGTACACATGCTGCTCTATGCAATCAATACAATAAATTTTAACATTATTTTCATTTCTTAATATTTATGAACATTTCCAGAATTATTTGAGAAATTACTGTGATTTAATTTAAAATGCATTTTCTGCTACTGAACTGCTCCAGTTACATAGTAGTTAGAGCATCCGCATTGGATGTGGGAGGTTGTGGGATCGATCCCCAGCTGAGTCATACCAAAGTCTTGTAAAAATGGTACTAGCAGCTGCCTCACTTGGTGCTCAGCATTAAGAGGTTAGTGCTAGGACTGGTCATCCTGGTGTCAGGATAATGACTGGGTAGGACATCATGCTACATGTCTGCGGCATGATGCCCCAGTGCTAACATTGCTATAAACTGTCACACTGCAGACATTGTAGCACTATGATTGAAAAATTGTTAAAGCTATGTTAAAAATCCAAAACACATGCACACATTTCTACTATTGTTTTAAGTATTACTATCAGTAAAACTATATCCAAGGGAGATAAAATATGGTCTAATTATTTTCCTAATTTGTGTTACCTCTCTAAACATACAAAATTGAGAATTGTGGACATATGCTTTGCTACTAATTTTAGTAAAATCATAAAGTCTATTACTGTTTTTAGTAATACAAACTATATTTGGTAATACAGAAGGGACACGATACTATAAGCATGGAAGAACTGAAATCCTTTCAAGCTGAAAGACTATGAGTGATATGTGAGAACTTATATTATTTCAATTGCACACATTTGCTGATATCTTAATTTCTAGTTCCAGTTCCAATAATTTAAAGGAATCAAATGCATGTTCAAAAATAAGCTGCAAGTTATACTATAAATAGTAAAAGAAGACTGGTTCAAAGCCCTTTGAATTGCAAGACAAAGTGATGTCCTCAGGGCTCCTATGTACTGGAAAACGTGAGAAGACACTGCATGCAAAAGAATTCTTTTCCATCTTTTTATGCATATTTCTTTTTCACCTGTTGTAAGTGCAAGTATTAAATACCTTTTGCTGAAAAGCAAACAAGAGTCCCTTGAAGGAATTGACACTCCACTGGGCAAAAAGAATTTCCTGGACTTCAAAATAAGACCATTCCTTCCTTTTAATGTCAGGTGTTGAACCATCTCTGGTATTCTTTAGCAATAATATTTTCAAATTGGCTGCTGTGGTACATATATTGGCTGTCAGCTTGACAGCATTTTTGTTTAGGACAAAGTAGACATCACAATGATCTCTTCAGGAGGTGTAGTGGCACCATGATTTTTAGGACAGTTGCTTTTGCAGCTATATAGGATGTATGACTGGCACCATTTTCATTCAGGATCAACTATGTATCAAAAGAAGTCTGTTGATGAAAACTCCATGCTGAGGAGACCATCCATGCAAGAGAAGCAGCAGTAGAAAGATTTTCAAGATGACCACAGTGGTGGCCATATCGGATGCCAGACTGGCACCAATTTCATTTAAGACCAACTAGACATCATAAGAATTCCTGAAGTGATCAACCCATGTTGATGTGCCCATCCATTCTGGAGTAATGGTAAAAAGATTTTAAAGTTGGCTGCGATGGTGGCCATATTGGATGTCATATCAGCACAGTTTCTCTTAGGACCAACTCGACACCATAAAAGATCTTTCAGTGAAAACACCATGTTAATATGACCATCCATTCAGGTTGATTAGCAATAACAATATTTTCAAGATGGTCACTTTGTTTGCCATGTTGGATTTATGAGAAGTGCCAAATTCATTCAGGATCAACTAGACTATGGGATGAATGTGTGTATTAAATTGCAAGGCAACCATCCAAGTACTTCAGGAGGAGCAGTTTTAACAAATTTGTGCTAACTGAAAGGTAGAAGACAGATGACCCACAAAAAGACCACCTCATAGCTCTTCTGGTCTATGACAAGCTGAGCTAAAAACTGTCACCTTTAAATCCTTAAATCTACAAAATAAATATTAGTTGTTCAAAAAAAGAAAAGAATTTAAAAATCTTTTCAAGATGCAACAATGGCAAATTAGCATCACTTGCACAAACCTGAAAGCCTTCATGCCAAGATGCTGTCTGCCAAAAGCTGAAAATTGCAACTGTTGACGGAAGATGGACAACACAAAACCATTCTATAAAATCACTTGACCCGATCGCTAGCTGAACTACTGAATCCATTTGTTAAATTCTTTCAACAGTTTTGACCAAAACAGTAACCACAAGCACTAATTTTCCTCATGACTTATCTGAAAATATTGCTTTTCTCTTTACTTCTGCTGCCATCTTTCACCCAGTGACATTTTGACTGGTTCTTTGTTATTGGCATTATTTGTTTACAGTGAAAACTAAAATTCCATGTACCTAACATACTGGTAATAAAATATTTTTATTCCAACCTGTGTCCAAATGGAAAACTGATCAAAATTTTATTTTCCAGATTTAAAAAAAAATATAATGCTGTATGTAGAATTTTCACCAAATATATTTCCACAAAATCTGGAATGGTTGGCAAGAAGTACATCATTTTTCAAGAAATCAAGGTACTGGGCATGATGTAAATGTACACAGAACCCATTTTAAGAAACTTGTACAAGATCCACGAATGAGGTCTCTGAAAACAGATGGTCCATCAACACAGCATCTAAAGTATCAAATATAAAAAACAATTTTAAGGTCTTTTATGACAAGTGGTCTCTTAAATAAGGTGACCTTTAGCACAGGTTTGACTATACTTGTCATTTTTATGTTAAATTTAGTTTACTTCGAATTTCAAAATTGAACAAAACTTTCAATAATGAAAACCCAATACTTACATTAAAGAGTGTTGACGTATCAAAGCTGAACTGGTTACCAAGAATGTCCCTGTAGCCATCAAGATCTGCTTGTATGTTGTCTAGTTGGTCAGTTAACAGTCTAAAAAAAAAGAAAGTGAGAGTTATGAAGTCAAGGCAGCAAGAGCTGACAAACAACCAAGTTCACCTCTATACCAGTGCTGGTCTAAGCTGCTTTTGTTACTATTTCTCCTGGGAAGGCAGCTTTTTTAAAAAATATATGCCAGGGTACTTTGATTTCTCAAAGTTCATATTAAAATGATAAGAAATTTCTAAATTGCATCTATGGGTGAGTTCCCCACTTTAAAAGTGCCTTCCCTGGGTCCCATGTATGTTTTAATGGAACAGCCCTCAGCACTAACTTACTTGGGTCCCATGTATGTTTTAATGGAACAGCCCTCAGCACTAACTTCCTTGGGTCCCATGTATGTTTTAATGGAACAGCCCTCAGCACTAACTTTACTTGGGTCCCATGTATGTTTTAATGGAACAGCCCTCAGCACTAACTTTACTTGGGTCCCATGTATGTTTTAATGGAACAGCCCTCAGCACTAACTTTACTTGGGTCCCATGTATGTTTTAATGGAACAGCCCTCAGCACTTACTTACTTGGGTCCCATGTATGTTTTAATGGAACAGCCCTCAGCACTAACTTCCTTGGGTCCCATGTATGTTTAATGGAACAGCCCTCAGCACTAACTTCCTTGGGTCCCATGTATGTTTTAATGGAACAGCCCTCAGCACTAACTTTACTTGGGCCTTCTGAATATTAAGGTTGGTTCAAACCCATCAGCTTCTTCTCAAGTTTTTGAGTGGACATGAAATTCATGAAGTATGTGTCGAATGTGCATATGTCAGAATGCACATAGAAAACAATAGTGACTGCCCATTTCCTGAAATTAGGAGATGAAACAAAAACCATCCACGAATATTCCTTGCACATTTATCAGAACTTTGCTAGCACGTTAGAGAAAGCAAATTTTTTATTGTACATTTTGTTTCTCTGATAGTAATCTCATGACCACATCTACATTAGGAGAACTTTCTTTGCTATCCCCAAATCCAGCCCTCCAGAAAGACAGAAAAACATCTTAATGTTTTCATATATGGACAAAGGTAAGCAACTTTTACAAGGTAACTCACCTTTCTACCTGCTAGGTGGACACTGTTATACCTGATTTAAACTAGTCTGTACTTAAGTGACACCTTAAAGGATGCTTGCCTTGTAGAAAAGGGTGGGAGGAAATATTCGTAATGTGATCAGGTAAGTATTGAAGAGACCTAGTTTACTAAAAAATTTACTTTCTCTGTCAAATACATTAGCATAAATAAGAGGAGGAAATGCTGAGCATCCTACTCTACCCGCATCACCCAGTAGGAACATGATTGCCTTACTAAAAGGTTGGACTTAAATGTTAGTTTAACATAAGAAAAAATAATTTGTTTATATCCATGCATCGGAGATCTCTGTGAGATTGCACACTTGATTATTGTCTCATCATCAAATGTTTCCCGGTGAATCCAGTGAAAGGTGCAAATTCATGTCTGGATCAAAGGTTGTGCTTTCATGAATGAGTAGTGGTCACTGTCCGTACAACTACCACTAGCCTAAGAAGATTCAGTTTTAGCAAGGCCATATCATGCAAACTGAAATGAGGGAAGGCAGATTTAGCATGCCAGTGAGCTGACTCCAACGTCCCAAACTAAGACATTACATTCAAGGTCAGGCTCATGTATGTTACTAATATTTCTTCAACTGAAATCTTTATTTCTGTACCCAATCTTGTGAGGGTTTAGAGTACACTGATTCAATAACTCCATTTAGCCAAGCGGCCAGCACTTGTGGGATTGTCTTTCATTCCTGTCTTCAGCAGAAAAAGAATGGTCTTTCACAGTTGATATGGATATTGTCTGCACATCTCAGGTAACATATGAGAGTACATACAGAGTCCTGCATCTTTGCTTCTCTTAACAGTTTGATCAAGGAGAGGGAATGAATACTTATTGTTGGTTGACTAGTGACAGCAAGCTGTTCTTAAGAAGAAACTAGGTTTTGTCATCAGAGAAGCTGAACCATCAGAACGGAACTGCATTTAGTTCCTATCGATGTTTTTATATATTCCAGGAAGTTTGCTATTGGGGAATGGGTGCTGAGAGTGTTGTGACTTCAATGATGTAAATTAGGTAATTGACAACAAATGATTTCCCCTTGTATGTACTCATAGTGGAGGATCTCGGCCGTTGAGACATGAATGGATGAGTGTTGATCTTGAATGCTTGAGCAGAGTGGACGTTACTACGCCTCATTTGGGTAATGTCAATAATTGGAGTGGATCATTGATCCAAAGTGTATCATCTTAGTGGGACATTCAGAGCTACTGCAGTCTGTGCCCCTCATTTATTAACTTTTTTCACAATCAAACCTTCTGTAGGAAAGGTGTATGCCCCTATTACCTCCCAGCTGATTCAAAGAGCATGTATAGGCCATGCCTCTGGGGTTGTGGAAAATTTTTAAAAAAATATGTCAACAAGCCCAATAGAAGGTTCCTGGAAGGAAAACTCTCCTTTGATAGAGCACTGCTTCTCTCCTGAAGCAGTTGTCCCTCCCTTGATGATGAGTCGGTCAAGATACTGAGTCAGACAGGAAATATCTTGGACTTGAATATTACATGATACTGGGAATACCAATATGTAGTCTCCTACAATGAGGCAAAGGTCTGGTTGGAGTACCAATAGGTAGTCTCCTACTATGAGGCGAAGGTCTGGTGATTGTTCTGCTTCCTGCAGAGGTATGTCACCACAAGTAAACTGTCTGACATTATCTGGACTGTGCTTCAAAGATATGTTCCACCCACATCTGGAAGGCACTGAGAATGGCTTTCATTGCCAAGAGGTTGCTATGCATAGATCTGACCTGTCAATCAAATCCACAAATATTGACCAATCGAATAAGAGCATCCAGTGCTACAGTAACATCTGCCATGTTTTACCCACAAACAAACGTGTGGTGAAAATACAGCTGCATTACAGACTTTCATGATTTTTGCAATATATTGACAAAATGGTGCTTTGATGTGCATGGGGAACGTGCAATGCAGATAAGAGATATCCGGAAAGGTTGGAAGGAGGCTGTTTTATATGTTTTTCGACTCCAAAACGTGATGAGGTTTGGAAAGTAATGGATCGCCAGAATAAACTAACACAAGGCCGTTTGCTCAAAGATAATTCAATTTAGATTTCACCATGGTAAATAAGTAAATAATGTTAAATAGAAAAATATCTAATACACATTTTGTAAGGCTGGTTTATGTAATTGTTGTTGTTATCATGGGTTAACTACATTTTTTTCACTACATGATAGGATATTCATGGCGGCCAGGTTTATCTGGTGGAATAAAAACCCAGGAAGAACCACAGACTCACAGGAAGCTATTAAAAAGCTTTTTCACATACCCACATTGGCCGAGCCCGAGACTGGAACCTATGTGGACATAGGCGAGATGGCAGTGACCAGTAAAGGTGAGAGCCTTTGACCAATCGGGCATCCAAATCACTTTGTAACATTTGTGCTTTAATTATAAGCATACATTTATCCCATACCAGTCCCCTTGATATTTTTATTTTGTATTGCAGGAATTAACAACAGGTTAATACATCGGGTTATTATCAGTGCATGGAGAATATATTTATGTTATGACTATGTCATGAATAAGAATAAGAGTAGGAATTCTTTATTTCACACTACACTGTCCATACATCTAAATTAAAATACAGATATAAAATGTTTCTTTGCTGATATTATATAAAATGTCAGATTTACTTTGCTTTTTAGATTGTCATATAATGCATTGCTTTGTAAATATACATATCTTTCAGCACTTTGTTGGAGGAAATGGACCAACTGACAATTACCCAGTCAAGCTAATGGTTCACGTACTATGCCAACAAGAAAACTTCCAGTGAAGAGAGCTTCTTCACAATAAAATGAAACCAGTCAACATAAAAGCAAATGCCTGCATTTGGAAGAAAACACAACTACATAATGGCCAAGTAACTCACAGAATATATCTAGTTTTATTCATCTTTTACATATGAAATTTAACAAGTTTAATTTCAGAATAAATTCAGACATTAATGTTAAAGTAAATATGCAAAGCTTGCAAGTTAATGAACTGATCCTGTTTGAAAAGTGTTTCAATTATATTGCTTATACTTCACAATCAATTAAAATATATGAATACATAAACAAACAAGAAAACTACTTGTTAACTAACATCTTTATGCATAAGTATTTATTTCTTACGGACTGAACAATCAAGACATGAATTGTGAGTCAGGGGTGTCTACACAGACTGAAAACCCATGTAAGTATTTTAATCACTTATTTTGAAGATTGTAGATATGGAATTGCATAGTCTCTGTAAAATTCAGCCAATTTTTGTAACACTGAAGACAAAAATGGAATGTCTGGTTTAATTCTTTCCACATACATATCCTCCTGTGTGTACACAATGAATTTACAAAATTAACAACCTGTAACCATAAGTTGGCCTTGAATCTGTGCATAGTAACTATGTGTTTTCTTTAATGATACATGCTCATCCTTCTGTAAATTGAAATCTGGTGTATCACTGCATGCTTTTTCAATGGTCATTTCTAGCAGAGAAGGGGCATTTAATTTCCACAATTCCACATACTCCATTGTCACAGTTTTCCATCAGGTGAGGCACTCAAAAATGAAACATCATTATTAACCACAAAGCCACACTCATGGAAATGCCTAGAGGGATACAATTCAAGATACCTCTTTTTAGCAGTTTACCATATTTAAGAGCTTTGGCTTTCATTTTTTTGAAAATAAACTGTTAAAAATTTTTTCACTGGGTTTAGAATTTCTTGATATAACTTTTCCAAAATTAGATGCTGTAAGTCTGATTTTTCTCTCATGAAACCAGTGATCTGATAAGGCCTGATTTCTTGTCTGTACCTCAGTGTCACATGGATTTATGCACTTTGTGTTCTCATTGAGTGGTTTGAACTTGTTTGGTAAACACAATGGAGAAGCCCTTGTCACAGATGTATTACCACAGTTGTGAGTTATGTGTGTAGTTTCTCTCAGGTACTTTGTCTGAAATGAAGAAAAGAAATACTTATTTTTTCAGTGATATCAGCAATGGATATGTTAGCAGTTGCAGCTGAGAATCAGGATCTAAGGCTCAAATTGTCAAATAGTTCAAGAGAGATACAAGAGCTTCAACTTAAAGTGTCATCAAAAGATAAAGAAATTCAACATCTGAAGAAAATAATTGCCAAGAAACAAACATTGAGTGTAGCAATTGTGAAGGATAAAGAAAACACACTGAAAAATTTGTTTAAATACTATACAGGAATCACATACATAAGATTTTTAGCTTTATTGGCCTTTCTAGCCCCTATAGAGTGTCCAGTCAAATATGGACCAGAACGAAGGGATACAAAAAGCCTTAGTCAGGAAGATGGACTGTTTTTAACCATATGTAGGCTTAGGCATGGTTTTGGTTTAAAAGATTTGGCCGCACAGTTTGGACTCTCAGCACAGTCAGCTAGTGTTGTGTTTAACACATGGCTCAATCTTTTGTATTTAAAACTTGGCCAGCTTTCAATTTGGCCACATAGAGATACTAAAATAAAAAACATGCCATCTGAATACAGGAAAGATTTCCCACTGCCATTATTATTATAGATGGAACTGAAGTTAAAACTTAAATTCCAAGTGCACTTTGCCTACAGAGCCAGTTATATAGTGATTATAAATCTGCAACAACTCTAAAGGGGTTGATAGGTTGTGATCCTAATGGTTGTGTAATGTTTGTTTCAGAATTATTTACAGGATCAATTTTGGATAAATCTATCACAGAACAATCTAGTTTATATGATATGCATAAAACACTAAAAGCAATTGGTTATATTAAAGGTGATGCCATAATGGTAGACAAAGGTTTTAACATTGCAAAAGAAATAAGCGAACTCGGTTTGAAAATAAACATTCCACCATTCACATCTGCAAGTAGGCAAATAACAGCTTCTGAAACACATTTGACTAGCAAAATTGCCAAAGATAGGGTACATACAGAACATCTCATATGTAAAGTTAAAACGTATGAACTTTTATCACACTGTATTCCTACATCTTTGTTTCAAAAGGCCAACAAAATATGGACTGTGTTGTCTTCTAACATCTTTTCAAGATGTATTTGTTAAGGATGAACAATGAATATACTATGATTGGATACTACCTGATACAATAATATTGACCTGATCTGCAAGTCTCCTAGAGCTGTTGATACCTTAGGAATGTTTGGTGCAATTCTGCACTCTAGGGGTGTTCCCTTCAGACTAGAGAGATGAGACATGTCCCTTTCATCCACTTTCGGTACTCTAAATGTAAAAGAAATGTAATAAAATAATCGTGATAAACAACGTGGTTTCAGTGTTTACTTCATCTCAGTGCCTATTTCAGACATCTATAATTTCTGCACATATTCTCAATGCACACCTTATTACTTATTCTATTTGACGACATTGTATTGTACATTTACATGAATATTTCTATTACATATCAATTCAAGTATGTTGCATTAGCATGATGAATAAAAACAAAGTATTAAAGCTATATTTTTTGTAGTGCTTATTTTAATCTGGAAGTAATAAACAGTTAACTCAATGTTCCATCTACAATAAGATTTTAGACAAGTATTTCTGTTGGTAAATAATTTGTATTTTAAATTCATACTTTTTGTTTATATCTGTCTGACAAACCACTAGCTTCCTTTTCCTACTCTCTGTCGGTCTAGCAACCATGACGTGGTTAAGTGACACAGGTTTTATTTTCAATCCCCTTGGCACATGCCATTGCTGAGGTATGCTTGTGCAGACCAAGTGGTCAGAAACAGTGGTGAAGTTATGTAGTTTGAAACCCTGTAGGGACTTCATTAACCCTATTACATGGGAGCAATGCCCACTGACCCTGCAACAATACGTTTTTCACATATCATACACATTAATTAGTAAAATGTTATCGGTGTACATATCTGAAACATACTGCTTACACCACTTTGTGAAATGCCAGAGGAAGTGTTTACACATTATTAATTTGGTTTACAAACAACATGTGTCAAAGTTACAATTTTGATAACTGCAATTAGTAAACCCTCCCAGTGACATAAATAAAAATAAAACATGTCAGATACTGTGTTTTTTGGTTGTATTTAGTGCTGCTGCCTGAGATTCCTGACATATGTGAGCTTAGTATTCTAGTATACTGTATGTCAGCATGGTCATGTAAGTGAATTGACTCATCTGAAATTAAATTTTAATTTTTCTAAAAATTAATAGTAAGATAGTTTATGCAAAGTCTATTACATCCCGACTAATGAAGGCTTTGCACCTTAAATGTCATCATAAAGCCTCCAGAGGCCATCCATATATAATCGCACACTGAAGGGGATCAAACAAGTATGATAATGGGGGTTGGGGTATTTAAAAAATGTGACGTCACAAAACCAACACCAGCGCCATCTGCCTGAGAAATAATTTAGAATGCAGTGTTGTATTGTTTTTCTAATGCAAAGGGATTTCAAACCAATTTTAATTTTGACAATTTTTATTGGTTGGGGAGTTTCAAAGCTTTGTGATGTCATATGAGAGGGCTGAGTTTTTGTGATGGGGCCAGGGGCGGGTCACAAAAAATCCACCCAAATTGCATGACGTCATATATGGATGACCCCAGACTAAAATTATTTATCACTGTGGACAATTACAAAGGTAGCCAGGTATTAAATTGGGTCAAGAGAAAAGGACCTCGGGTGAAATCAACAACTGACAGGATAATACGATTTTTATTTTCAACAGCTGCAGTTTTCATTGTGAGATTACAGCAAGCTAACACCTTTAGGTTGACCTCATCCAAATATATCCATTTACATAATTTAACATTTGTTTTTGCTGAATGTACTTCTTGAACAGTGTGTATATTATGATATTACATGACCTGAATGACATACTGTAACAGCTGCCATTACTTCAGGGTATTAAACTGTTTAAACATTAAAAATAGTTCATAAAAAATAGAAAATATATTAAATCTTACCCTGCTTTACATGAATAAAATGCATCTTCACACTTTTCCTTCATAATTTCGATGTGCAGATGGTGTGGAAGCTGGTTCTTCTTCACAGATCGCCAGCATCTTGCTTCTACATCAATCTTATTTTCAAACTCCAAAACTTTGATGTTGTGTATTATCCTTGCGTAAAGTAGTTCAAACCCTCCTATAACACTTTACTGTCAAGTTTCTCTTGATCAGGAAGGTATTTAAGTGAAATGTTATCGGGAATACGCGAGAGAGAATCTGACATGGTGCCTGTATTCTGTGATGATTCATCCATTTTAAAGGGAAGCTTGGGCTATGCAGTAACAGTCTCTACAGGGGTGGGGCTTATCTACTCATTTCAGATCTATGCATTACAAGCTTCCTCTTGAAAAATCTATATGCCACTGACCAATGCAGGTCCATTAGTAAACTTGCATTGTAACAGGTCCACCCCCCCCCAATGATTAGGCCATGGAACTTTAAGAAACTTCCTCATCCAAACAGTGTCTTTTCTGATGCTTTCTTGAATGCATGAACTACACTTCTGAAGTGTTTGGGAGAAAGACACCAAATTAAAATGGGTTAAGAACTGCATATCTAGTTGGACAAAATGTTGAGAAGGGATAAGGTCCACTTCTCAACATTGATCATCCACCCTGAACTGCAAATGAAGGAAGTAAGGTTACTGATATTGTGATCCAAACACCATACTTACCGAATGGTATTGTAGTAATTCATACAGGAAAGCCACCTTGTCTGTGGAGGATATTCTGAACTGCGATATGACTTGGCCTAACATCTTACTGAAGATTCAACTTCAATGTCTTGGTTGATGCCTTCTCCAATGCAGGAATAATTTTTTTGATGCATTTGGGAGAAATAGGCGTAGTGTCAAGGATTCCATATATAGACTGACCAAAATGTTGAGAAGGGTCAAGGTCTGACTCCTCTTTTTTTAATTACACCACATAATAAGGGAAGTCAGGTTGTTCATGTTTTTTTAACCGAAATCCAAACTTATCAAATGTTTTTGTGGTATGTTATGCATGGAACACCGCCACCTCTGCAGCAGACATCCTGAACTCTTACTGAAGGTGCAAGGGCTTAAACTGTGGCCACATGAATTGGTAAATGGAAATACGCGTTGGACATGTCAACTGATTACTTAACCATAACATCTCTATTACAGGTCTCAAGTGCCACTAGACTTCATGACCAGAAATGTTCTGGAGTAGAAGCCCCCTTCATGGGAGTTCATTCATGAAGGTAGGACAAAGAAAGTGGAGGGGTTCGGTTAACAAAAGCTGGAGACCCTCTGGCACAATCTGGATCACCCATTATTTTGTGAGAACATTTGGTCCAAATCTGATGAAAAGGAAATATTCTGGCATCTTGGGACATGAGGGCATGGGTGACTGTACATTACTGACAATTAACAGAAGGCCTGGGGAAGGTGAAATTGTGTTCCTCTCTCCCCTCCCTGCCTGCCTGCCTGCTAAAAATAGGGTCATATGACTAAGTTTTGCTTGGCCTGGAGAAAAAGGAAAAAGCCTGCCATTGTTGAGAACCATCAGTGCGAATTCTATGGAGACATACATCCCTTCTCTCGTATGTCCCTAACAGGGTGATGCAGAGATAGGATATTATAATGGAATTAATGTGCTTTCAGTACCTCTTGCTTTCTCAATTCGATACCCTAACTGAAGTGGAGAACCAAAAGGGAGGGAGTGTATAAGAAAACAAAAGTTATTGTTAGTGGCTTTTTTTGGTTAGACAAAAAAAATCAGATGCATGAAGTTAAGTAGGGAGGAGGTCAACACAATATTCCTAACTTTTATGTGGCATTAAAGACTTGTCTGTGCACTTTGTCAAAACCAAAATAAAAAAAAAAATTTCTCTGAATGTGACTGTTTATGAGGGGGGTGGGGTTTGCATGCAAGTGACTCACCATAAGGAACCTGTTGTGTTACCAGAATCATGAATGCTCCAAGAGATGTCCAGTAATTGTTCAATGTTGAACAATTGTAACAAGGTTCTGAATGAAAAACTGTTGTCATCATCATCTACATCTTCCAAGGCATTGATCATATATGCAGAACTGACTGAAGGTGGAAGAGGGTATTACAATGGAGACAAAATCCTATAGATTTCCTCTATTGCTGCAAGGAATAAAATTCTGTCTGTTCCATTGTCATGGCATGTTCTAATATTTCCATTTCATGACCTTCTTCAACAGGAAATGATGAGGAAGTATCATCAGCATGCATAATCATTTTACCCATTGGATATGCCGTCAGTAGTGATCACAACATTCTGGAATGCCAGTTAGGTGCAGCTGGTTTGGCTCAATTGGATGGCATCACAAGTAATGCCAGTTCCATATGAATTTCATAGTAATGTTCAGTTCAATCAAATGGTCAGCTATCGCACTGTCAGTGATGAAAGTCACGACAACTATAAAAATGCAAAGCTGGACTGATTAGTTGACAGTCAAAATGTGTACCAAATATGGTATATGCCTTGCTGGCTGGCTGGCTGGTGCAGTATGGCCTGTTTTGCCAGCAGGCTACGTGGTATGTCTGGATGGTCCACTCACCCGTCAGAGCTAACAGAATCCTGAGCACTGTCATCGCACATAGCTTGTTCATATGACTAGATTGGTTGGTTGAGAGAACAGCATACTAAAGACAATGTATGCTTTGAGGTCCAGTTGATTGGTGCAGTATAGTTGGTACAGACAGCCCATCCATATTGTAATGGTCACATTGCAAATCTTTATATTCAGCCTGTTTATTGTTATGCAAGGATAGGGATAAATTATTGCAAGCCATCACACTTCACTGGTAGTGTCTCAGGCTTATCCCCAGCAGGATTACTATGTAAAAATGCCATTTCTACTTGTCAACAATTCAACTACAAAGACATCTGAGTACATGATTATATGTTATTTCATGAACAATGTCATCAGCATGTGCATACAAATATGCTATCAACATTTTTTCTATGTTGAGTGGTTTTTGTGCAATCTTGCTAACAAGCTTTTCAGAACACAGAATTGTATGGATAGACATGTCAAAATTAAGGTGTTCCTGCTGCATACATAGAACAGAGAGGTCAGCTTAGGACAGATTTGCAAAATTTGGAGAGGAGTTGTGACTTAAAAAGAGGGAGGATTTTCAATGATCTGATTTCTGCACGCAAATGGACAAAATTTACAACTATCAAACAAGCTTTCATATTTTAAAAATATTAAAATATGTACCTCATGTCATCACAAGAGTCCTTTCACAGTAACTTGTTATATAATCTCCTTATATGTAACACAAGCAGTTTAGCATCTCTTAGATCAGTCTGGATTTTATCTGTAGCAATCCACATCACTGTCAATCTTAACACTTGGGAGATGATGCATTGTTACTTAAATGTATCCAGGTTTCCTCTGGAAACAGCCTGAATTTCCCTCAGAATGGAAAATGTCTCTTCATTTTCTGCATTGGAATGTGGCAGTGATACAACTCTACTGAATCCAACAAAGTTTAATTGTTTCCTGCCTGTCGGTAGATTCAGGTTGCTGATGGACTGCCAGAACTGCAAGGCTGCTGCTATCTGGGTCAAATTTGACTTTACAGGAATGGCAGAATGCATATTATTGTACATTTGAACTTGATTCCAACAAATGAAATTCTTGTTTCCATCCATTATTGAATATGCAATATTTTGGTTGTTTTTAGCATTGGGAGATTCAGTCTCATTAAATATCAATGAACATTAAATACCGATACCATACTGACCCATTTTATGCCACTCAAGATCTTTAGTAATATCTAATCCATTAATGTCTTTAACCTTTTCCAAATTACTAGTGATCACACTAGCATAATCCAACAATTAATTTCTTGTTATTGTCCTTTGAATTGGCAATTAAAGTGTCATGCTCACTGTCATCTGATCACAGAGGTCTTTAAAAGACTACACTGGATGCAAGGGTTTTTAAAAAAAAAAAAAAACAACAGAAAAACATCTACTCGGGAATTTTAAATTTCAAGTATGCAGCATATTTCAACAAGTGATAGGAGGGACAAGAGAAATCCCTATCTTGAGAGGAAACCCTCTCTGTTAGATGGTTCACATGTATGTTGTTGCAGGCAGCAGAAGCATAAAAACAACTTCTTTTTATATATTTCAAAGAAATCCGCAGTCACATATACCCCGTTTGAAATTCTGAATTTTGAGTCCAAGTTCATGCCTAGAAAGACCAATGACCTCCAGACTGGGCCCCATATTCTCAATGACCTCCAAACTGGACCCTGTATTCTCTATGACCTCTAGACTGGTTTCTGTATTCTCAAATTTTTTAAACACATTGCAAGTCCAAGCTGTGATATTAAAATAATAACATATTCTGGAATATTACAAGCCCAATCCTTAAAGATAAATTGAAGGTCAACAACTTCAAAACCACAACTATGGCTGTGATACAGCATCTATGACATATCATCAAGATCAACTATTTATATCTGGAGATGGGCTGAGGAAGAATGGGTCCCACGTGTGAATCCACTACCTATGTCTAAATTAGGTTTGATGTTCTAGGAATGTGTAACATACAACAGTACTGGGACACTATCAGTCACTAAATTAAAAAAAAAAATGCCTCAAAATATATTCAAACACTTGAAAATAATCTATGAACTGGTATTGTTAGATATTTTCCACAAGGTATCTATATTTTCCAGGATGAGAATGCACAGCTGTATCGTGCACATATCTTCTATGTGAGTATGTAGATAATAAAATATAAATTGTATTTTATGGGCAACAGAGTCCTGTCTTGAGCATTACTGAGAATGTGTGGACTTAACTTACACAAAATCTACAAAACAACATTCATGATTAAGGTAAGTCTTGAACAAAAATTAGAACTAAAGATGCAGTGCGTTATCTACCCATGTGTCACGAGTCAAAGACTCAGACTTTTCCGATCTGACACACAAAAATTGTCGTCGGTACTTAAATTGACGCACCTCAATGTTATGTTTTGCTGATTAACACAAAACAAAGATTTGGTCTAATATCTTTAATGGCAAGGTTACAACTCTCCCAAACAGAGAAACACACGCATATCAGTTTCTTACGTTAGTGTTATCATAAGTCATAGGGTCACAACTAAGTGTGGAGCCTGGAGTTGACCATATGTGACCTGTAACTGTCAGACCATCTGTAGCAACACGATGTTAGAACCGTATATTACCACACCCAAGAAAGAGCCGGAAAATAAACACGTGGTTTTAAGGTGATTCTCAAGAGGAACTATTATTTTATGCGCACGCTTGTCAGGCAATGAAACAACAATTTCCATTCGCTAAATTGTATGCCTTGTATTGTTCCAATATACTGTCAGCATTCGACTGAAAATGGCATCAAAGGCAAAAGAAAATTAAAATAGATCCGAAACAAACGAATTACCTTTCAGACCGCGTTTACAACCGACCGATGATAACAGTAACGTTTTTGAACCAGTGGCCCTATCATCATCCAAAGACAAGGCAATGGTTACTCATAAGATAAAACATAATTTTGTGCAGCAATGGTTCCAAACATACAGATGGCTACATTTTCAAAAAGAAGTCAAGTCGATTCTCTGTCCAAAACGGGATCTTAACCACCTTTAGGAATAGGCTTGGGATTGAGAAACAGAAATCTGATGCTTATCAAGATTAATGTGGAAGACAGAAGTACCTTCAATTTTGAGGAAGCATTGAAGAAATGGAAGAAAACAAAAGAGAGAAGAATCTATGAACTTAAAAACATGAAATGATTTGTTAAACTGTGAACAGTTTACTGAGTCAGAGTTACATTTCAGAAGACTTCCTCATTGAAAACATGGCATGATGTGTGGGATAAGCTCTTCTCTGCCAGCTAGTCAGATTAATACATTCTAGTCACTACTACCTAGCATACTGTCTGCTTATCAAAAAAACACATTCTAGTCACTACTACCTAGTGTAATGTTTTCTTGTATAAAAATATTTAGAAAACATGCCTTGGCTTTACTTACGTTATATAACTAATATTTTTGTTCTGTATTTAAACAATATAATTATTTTTAAAAACTAATGAAGACTGATCATTGGCTTGAATAAGAATCATAGGTTGGATTTTGACTCAGTTTTTTGCCTTGGCGAGTCAAATGACTTATATGAAGCCATTTGCAGATAAAACACTTAAGATATTGAGCTGAATGGTTTGTGTATGTGGCATTCTTTGTTTTTCCAACACTTTTGATCTAAGCGTGGATTTCAATCCTTTACATGAAACTCACTGAATAGCTTTAATCTTTAACAAGAAAACTCATAGAATGACTTCAATCTTAACATGAAACTCACTGAATGACTTCAATCTTGAATATGAAACTCACTGCATGATTTCAATCTTTAACATGAAATCAATGAATGACTTTAATCTTTAACATGAAAACTCATAGACTGACTTCAATTTTTAACATGAAACTCACTGAATGACTTCAATCTTTTACATCTGACTTACTGAATGATATCAATCTTTTACATGAGCACACCTTCAAGATTGTTTATGTACTGGAGAAAGAAAAGCAAGAGAGTGACGTGAGATAGATTTGGAATAAGATCTTACTTGGAGTCAATTGTGAGGCTGAGGTTGTTTGAAGTATCCATGCTATCCATCAGATCTGAATCCACTAACTTGCTTAGGTCTGCACTGTCCAGTGTCGACACAACTGTTCCCAATCCCTCCTTGGAAGAAGTTGAAGTCGCATTGACCTGAAATGGTAAAATAACATGAAAATATTAGGTCATTTTATATAATACGGAAATATGGTAACATCAAAAATTATATATTCCATCCCCAAATATGAAGAAATAAGAACATGTGAAGTTTATGTTTTGTTGAGAACTCAAATGCAGTGAGAAAGAGCAAATTCAGCCCATTTACTGTAACAAATGTCTATTGTAGTTTGCCAAGGTCCTGTCCATAATTTTAGTTGCATGTCTAGTTTGTTATCCAGCTGGTCTAATATCAAGTTCCAAAGAACCTAAAATGGTATGCATGTGGCTATTTCTGATCGGTAGACCCCCCCCATACAGGTCACAACTTGCATAAATTGACTGATGCAAGGTTGCAATTCTTGTTTCATGATTTTTTTATTAAGACCATATCAACCACTATTCATAGTAATAATAAATTCATTCTTTCTATTTTACTTGTCAACAGTTAATCAAAAAACAAACATACTGGCTTCACATATAACTGCTGCACACATTATCATACCAATGTCTGAATCAAGTCCAACAGGGTATTCTCAGGTTCCTCAGGGATAGATTTAAATAGCTTAATGAGTGAACAGACCCTTGACATACAGTATCTTTTCAGAAAAAGACTTTGCCCATAAAATACCTTTTACTGTTGCCTGTAATTTTATGGAATTTTCTGTAGAAGCTACAATGAAACAATATCAGTAAAAAACTCATCTTCACTAGCCAAATTTCCAATATGTTAACCTATCTATCACACCTTGGAAGATCAATCTGATATTTCAATGCTTTGTCCTATAGACATCTGCTGGATTCATGAGTTGCCTCCCTAAGCATGTAGTAACAACCAACCAAGAGCAAGTAACCAAGGGGCATTGTACATTGGCTGAAAATGGTGGAGGCAACTGACCTGAAAAGGATACTTTGTAAGTTTAACATTGAAAGTATGACTATGTACCTGATAGAAGCCATTACAGGTGTATTTGAGAGAAAGGATGTATTTGTGCATACATGAACTGGCAGTGGAAAATTTCTTATTTTTAAGTCCATTCCGGTTGTCTTCTCCCCTTGTCTTGATCATATAGGAACAGTGTTCAAATTTAAACAACCTGATTTTGGTTTGATGCAGTGGATTGCTGCTGCATCCAATGAAATCACTGACCAAAGCACTGAAATATCTGATCAATCTGTCTAAGTGTAGATAGATTAACATATCAGAACCTTGGCTATGAAAGATGTAAACAACAATGTAAAATGTAAGCAAGTGTCATCTCGAGTTGACATATTCCCCTTGTTCCCAGCTTATGTAAAGACTCCTGCTGAAAGTACTTATGGCAGAACACTAACTTTTATCCCAGTTATGCTACAAACTGTTTAGATGGTATCATATAAAAGATAAATGCAGAAAAGTATCAAAAGACACCAATATGCAACTTGCCTGACATGTGTAACAAGTTTAGTTAAAATATCTTGAACAGTTTGACAGTTATGCTCTGGAAACGAAAACATCTGTGGACAGACAGAGCCATAGCTATACCTCCCAGAGGACAAGTAATCCAAGAAGACAGTCATCTACATCACAAGCCCTGATCCAATGTCTGCTAGGACAGTGAATTTGTTGAAGATTTCATATGCGTGTCCAAAACATACAAGCAGTGTATCCCCTAAGGACACAAAACTGGGAGTCAAAATTCCCCTTGGTGTCAGAATGAACTTTGGTATCAAAATGGGGGTCAAATAATATATGAGGGTAAAGGGAAACACTGAAACAAGGAAGTGATATGCAGCATCAGTTTATATGTACAAAGCATGCAGGGAAGTGATATGCAGCATCAGTTTATTGGAAGTTTATATGTAAACAACATGTATTTATCTGTACAAAGCATGCAAGGAAATTATATGCAGCATGAGTTTATAGGAAGTTTATATATACAAAACATGTATTTATATGTACAAAGCATACAAGGAAGTGATATCCAGCATGAGTTTTGTTCCATAAATGGTTAAAAAGGTAAAATTATTTAAACTGAAGAAATGTGACTGGCAAAAGGTTTAAAGACATCAGTAATCTAATATGTGTAACCAAATTTCTTAGAGGTATCTTTCAGAGTTTGGGTGTTTTGACCCATAAACAACAGTATGAGCAATGGATGGGTGGATGGACAAATGTACAAAAACATTAAAATATTGAAACTGACAAAATGACAATAGCAAAAGACACACCTGGACCCACGGCTGTGAACAAGATAACGAGAATAAAATAGGAAAAGCAAACATAATATAACATAAATTTAATAGTTTTCTTTCTCTATCAGAGTACATATACGTTTAAGTCCTTTTAACACATACAACTCAATTATGTGTGAATACTTTCTTATGATTATTAGTAGTGTTCACATTGAACAATGAAAAACAATACTTCTAGAGTTTTCTCAGAAGTTTTTGTTGAAATCTTTGTATCACCATGGGTTATTTTGTATGGTCAGGTTTTCCAGTCAATGTGTAGTTCCCACATGGCTCCTCGGTCATTTAACAAAGCTTTTGCCAGAACCACTAAAACAGAAGTGTGGGACGACTGTATACAACTGCATGACTATTTCTTCCTTTTAGCTGCTGAGTGTTGAAACGATGTCTGATATTCTTCAGTTATAACGATTTTTAAATTAGCTGCTTTGGTGGACATATTGATGTCAGATTAGTACCATATTCATATCAGATGAAGCAGATATGGCATTATAAGTCTTTTGATGAAAACCCTATGTCAATATGACATCCAAGCAGGGAAAGTGGCTACAGCAAGATTTTCTACACAGCCATAATAGCAGGCATATTGGATATATGATCAGCACCATTTTCATTTAGGACTAACTGGGTATCATAAGAAGTCCATTGGCAAAGACCCATGTTGATATAACCATCCATTTTGAAGTAGAGATAATATTTTCAAGATACCCTAAATAATGGCAACATTGAGGGTCAATATGCATTTTTTCACCACTGTGGCCATATTGGACATCAGATCAGCTCCATTCTACTTAGGACCAAACAGACATCATAGGAAGTCTCTAAGTGAATACCTGATTCTGATATGACCACCCATTCAAGAGAAGAAGTGATAACAAGATTTTCAAGACTGTTGCCATTGCAGCCATACTAAATGTCAGATTGGCACCAGTTTCATTTAGGACCAAGCAGACATCATACATCCTTTGCTGGAAACATCATGCTGATATGACCATCCGATCAGAAGAAGTAGCAATAACAAGATTTTCAAGATGGTTCCTGTGCTGACCATAATGGATGTCCAAGCAGCACCATTTTCATTTTGGTCAATGCAGACCATGCTATGAATATGTATGTAAAGTTTAGGTGGGGTAGCAATAAAATACTTGTACTAACTGATGGACAGACAACAGTCGAAAGATCATCCAGTAAGTTCTTCTGGTCTATGACCAGCAGAACTAAAACTAACATTTGGTGCCATATGAGTGAGCAATAAGATGGTATATGTAAATGGGTAACATTACGAAGAAGCAAAATGACGAGAGGCTCTGGCCATGTGGACTTGTATATACAGGGCAAAATTAGTTGTGTTTATAAGTAACTCTGCCTCTGGATATTTCTGTTTAAATTGCTGATAATGAAATTTACTTAAAAATGTTTCATTAATTTACATATACTGACCTAACTATATTTATGGACAATGCTGAGTGTTCTTGCATTTTTATCTATAGTCCGTATTATTATTCAATTTTCATGTAATGTTTATTTTTTTAATTTTTAAATCTTTTAATACAAATTTCAAAATTAAAATGATTGGTGTTGTCCCTGGAGACATAGTACATAGCTGATTTAACTCTGAAAGTTACAATAAACATGTCAATTCATATTTCCAGAATTTTCATAGCTATTTTGTGACAAGTTGGTGACCAGGGGCCCTGCATGGCAGTGTGGTCTAAAATGCGTCTTTACCAATCACGGCCATCTCATCTCCCTCCACATGGGTTCGAGTCTCAGCTTCGACCATTGTGGGTATGTGAGAAAGCCTGCTTGTAGCTTCTAGTAGGTCAGTGGTTCTTACCAGGTTTTCCTGGGTTCTTCTTCCACCAGGTGTACTGGCTGCCATGTTATGTGACTGAAACCTAACTACTGACCTATGACCCTGAAGAGAGGACCACTGATGTGCTATGTGACACACACACATTAGTGATGATATATAGTTATACCAAGCTTCATGTCAAACTGCTCTCACATTATTAGGTGGAAAGGAAGTCTGATATAAAACTCTACATACAATACCATGATACTGACCTTGTAGATAAGATATTTAATGTGGTACACAACACACCTGCCAATGATGACATACATGTGTACAAATCTGCATTGTCTAATCTCAAAGGAGCTCTCAAGTGAAAAAGAATGTGCGAATGAAAACATAAAATACTAAACTATGACCCTGATCTTAAAGATTGCACTCCCAATGTAGTACACAATATATATTCTGGTGATAATGTCAAAGTATTTATAGGTTACTGCATTTGTATGGGAAAATATGAACGAGTTTTTCGGATGGCTATACTGCATGACCTTGGGAGTACAGTATATCCATCCGACAAAACAAGTTCATATTTTCCCATTCAAATGCAGTAACCTTTTTATTATATGCTCATTTTCTTATTCTACCCAAGGCTTAAATATATAAATAAAAATACACTACAAGAAACAAAGTAACTGAATGTATGCCGTATCCCAAACTAAATACACAAGCATAGATGCATCATTACACAACAACATTACCAATGCACACATAACTCCGCCCAGATAAATTTGAAGTTGGTCACGCTAGACATAAGTTTTGAAAGAAAATGGCGTTTGGTCTACTTAAAATTGAAATTTGGAGTCATACTGTGAATGAATGTGCATTGCAACAACTTTTCTATTTGATCTGGAATGAATACGTTTTGGTATTTTTGTCGATTTGACGCAATTTCATGATTATGGTCTGGATTTATCTACATAAAGTAACGTACATCAGATTCCAGCGGCGTCTGTGCCAGTTCTACATGAAATACATCGTACTGAAGCAGCGAGGCTGAAGTGTGTTGACATCGGCATGCGTGTTTCTGTTCTGTCATTGAATGATTCAGATCATAATGTGGGAAAAATATGAAGTCTTTCAATTGCAATTATCGAAAAGACGCTGTGGAATTTAATGTTTATTTCATTTTCAGTGCAGTATGGAGGATGTAACTGCACTTGGAATATACTCGAAATTACAGTACAATTTCAAACTGTGTGATCAACCTTGAGAACCCATGACATGGCTCATGTAATTCGGATTTGCAGAACTAAGAAAATACATTTTGAGGAAATTCAGGATGTAAAACTGTAAGTATATTTTGGCCATTTTTTATTACCAGCTAAAGAAGACAGTTTATGTCTTATAACTTGCATGTTATTTGTAAGGACCCTGTCTGGTGTCTTAGCTAGCCTAAATCTGAAACATTGTATCAAAAAAGTTAACGCGGAATGTGCCAAAGCTACTGATATGTGGCAGCCCATGAAACATCTGCTTTAGTTCATTCAGAAACAAATTTAATCAACCAAAATGTAAAGTGTCTACTACACGAGTGTACATGATTTGTTTTCAAAGTAGTTCCTAATACACTGTTGGGCACACGTGTCTTGCACGTGAGTGCAATATGAAGGGGTGCAATATCGTACAATATTGCATGATTCTGACAATGTAAAGATAACGGAGAAAAAAATGAGCATGTAATAAATTTGATTTCATCTCGTAAAGCATTCAAGTTCTTGAGTGCAAGGTAAAATGTGATCAACACATACAATTTTGAACCATGACCTTGCCTTTGAAAGAATGCCTCTCCCACCTTGCATGTGGCATCTTGTGATGTATACAAGTGTCCATTTTCATCCCTTAATCTCAAACAGCTCTAAAATTACAGAGTGGAAACAAATGTGTGATGAAAACATACAATATTAAACATGACCTTGACCCTGAAGAGAAAATTCCAAATGTGGTATTGGACACACCTTTTAATGATTATATAAATTTATGTTTCATTCCTTAATCTCAAATGACTTTAAAGTCATAAGAAGAGAAACTGTGATGAATAACAAAATTTTTGAGCCATGACTTTGAATTTCAAGATAGCTCCCCACCCCCAAATGGTACATGACACAACTTCCAATGATGATGTGTAAGTATGTCTTGCTTCATCCATTAACCTCAAACAGCTGTAGAGTAAATGAGTGGAAACAAAAGTGTCAGGAAGGGATGGATTGAGGTAAATGCAGGTAATTGCCATTGCTTTTCTTAAAAAAGGCGTGAGACAATTATTGGACTCAATATTCCAAACTTTACATTTCTCAATTACTGCACTTGTGTTCTGAGTTTAAACAAAAATTAAAATGCAAGACCTTGTTGGCTATCATGGACAGCATTACTTTTTTTCATTAGAGCGTAAGTAATCAAAGAATGCTTCAAAAGTATCCAAAAGAGTCATCCATATCTTTCAATGGAGTTCATGTCTGTGTAATTATCACTATATCCTGCTTGCCCATTACTTATTCACATGTGTAACAGAAGTTTAGGCAAGAATGGTAACAAAGGAAACATACGGAAATTGGAGCAGAAATGTCTTGTGGTGGTGTTGTAGACTGAGGATATGTTGTTTCTGGTGTTGCTGGTGATGATTTCGCTGATGCCTCCTGTGATGGGGTAGACTGTGCAGCACTGTTTGTATCCGGTACCCCCGTCACATCTCCATCACGTATATCTGTCACATCAAAGATGATTGGACCAGAATCCTTATCTTCAAAATCAAACAGGGTGGGCTGTAGAATGATAAGATTGATATGATTATATATAAACCGGTGATACTGAATAAACTAAACAGACATCTTAATAAAAACCTAAGTCTTCCCTGCATGTATATTACCCAAAAGGATTTAACCCTAATATGTACACAGCATGAGTATGATTCAGGGCTCATGCAGTCAGTGAATTTATTTCTGATTTGGAAAACAAAAATGCGAGTCTGGTGACAAATTCTGTTATAATCTTTTGCTTGGTTTATGAAGAGTTTACTGAATTTGAGAATAACAAGAGTCAACCTAGGCATCAAACTGGGTGAAATAGTCACTCGTCTATGAAATTTTGCCTAAACATACCTGGAAAGTGAAGTGCATGACCTAGCACTTGACACACGCATCATTCACCACAGGCCATGTTTGTTTTGATTAACATTCTACCCCAAACAGCAAATAATGTAAATTAAAGTTGTAAAAATCCAAATGAACTGCAATTTGTGATAAAAAGGGCAATGAGATTTTAAAGGTTATTAACAGCCCTAATGTCTGCAACATCATTCCAACAGCAAGATCTTATTTATCAAAAGTTTTCATCACCCTTAACAAGGACCGTTACATTGATTTAGGGGGAAGTTAGCCATTAACATTTCTCCGGCACTATTCTCTACAGAAAAGATATAACAATGTCTCAAGGGTATGACATTCAAAGATAACTTTAATCTGCAATGAATGTTAGAGGATGGTAAAATAAATGTAAAATATTGTGATGTCACCAGTGGTTATGGGGGTAACAATTTTATTGGATTTCATGGTTGCTATCAATCATGAATTTCTCAATTAAAAGAGACTGATCCTTCTCTGGAAACATTATGTCCCATTACCCAGCACAATGATGATGTAATTTGTCTAATTTCAAAGAAAAGTAACCTGCAATAGTAATTGGTGCCAATTTTTGCTCCTAAAACAGCCAAAGAAAAAAGTCAGCTACTTTGAGACAGAGGCACTGAAATGGACAATGTTTTAACTTTGTGCCACTTACCTTCGTAGGACTCTAAAGTGGAGAGCCCTCTAGCTCATGCAATTCTTTCCATGACTGAAGGGTTGAATTGTTTTTTTGCCACAATGCTGTCCTAATAAGAGCCAAGTGTGAAGAAAGCATTCCAGGCATGGGTGGACTGTTTGAAGATTCGGCCTGGCTATAATCTTCCTGGGTAAATTTATTGCTGGATCAAGAAGACTGCTGATCCAGGATTTGTCCCAGCGGAGAGGGGCAGTCAAAATCATTTAGCATTTCTGGAACCTAAATTTCATTATAACCTTTGGAACTAGACTGTTGGAGGTTGGGTAGGCAAAGGCCCACAGACTCTCCCAACTGGAATAGCACTGACATACCAAGCCTTAGGATCTGGTACTGGGAAAATAAAAGTAAGCAGTTTGTGATTCCACCTGGTTGCAAATCTGATTAAATACCCACGTATGGGGGGACTAATCTGTATAAAGAATCTTTCCTTTCCCTGGCAGAGAATCGGTACAGACAATGAGACTGCAATGAATATGATCTAGATGTCGATATTGAATTGTGTGCACCAAGGGCAAAATTCCAAGACCAAAATGCAGAGTTTTGGGGATTGGGTACCAACCTTTTGAGGAGATATGTGACTACCACCAAGTTGTCTGCCATAATAAGCATGACCTTGTTCTGAATAATGTCACTCCAAAACTGACAGATGATGGCTTTTATCTCTAAGAGACCAATTTCCTCCTGATTCCATGGGTCAATGACAGTGTAGAAGAAACAGATGGGTTCCAAAACTCCAGGTAGTTGCATTTGTGCATGCTGTCACATCTGGTGGTGGTTGTTTGAGTGGTATTCCTACCACAAGCCAGTCATAGTTGCACTGCTGGTCCAGGAATGATACAATCTCACTCATTACGTTAATCCTATAATTGAGCGGCATTGAAAATGGGTACCATTGAGATAGCAAGACCAGCTGCAAAGAGCGCATACATAGATGACCCAGCTGTTTAAAATCCATTGCTGCACCGAATAATCAGTTGAGTTACACAAACTCCCTGGCTGTTATTCACTTCTTGTTGGAAATGGACTCTGCAAGATTGATGATTCGAACCACCCAAGGGTGGGGAATACATACAAGGTCCATATCCAAATAAATGAACTGTGGTGATGGAAAAAGGTAGGACTTTTCCCAACTGATCAGAAAACCTACATGATGTAATAGAGCAATGAGATGGTTCTTTTCTTTGACCAGAATAGCATTTACCATATGTTTCTGGAGAATGTCATCCAAATATGCCACTGTGGAAATACAGAAAAGGGAGATGATCGAGTTCAGTATTTTGTAAAGGCCCAAGGACTTACGTTCAATCCAAATGAGATAACTAGAAACTGTTACAAGTTCCTCAGCAAGTGAACCATAGGAATTTTTTTTTCTGTGAGGATGGATGGATGAAATTATGGAAATATGTGTCCATCAGATTGAGAATGATTACAAATTCATACATAAAGATGTATGTACGGACTGATCTGGCCATCTCAATCTTGGATTTTGGTGAAAGGATAAATTGACTTAAATGATTAAGATTGATCACTGGTCTGCATTTACCATTGGCCTTCCTGACCAGAAAAAGCTTGGAGTAAAACTCCAGTAATAGTGGATTCTGAACAATTTCTACCACCCAATTCACAATAAGCTCCCAATCTCTTGTTGTAAAAGCAAATCTTTTACCAAGTCTGATAGCACTACTGTTAGAAATGGAGAGGAAGAAAGGGGAGGGGGATGATAAAATGAGATCTCAAGTCCCTCTGATACAATCTGAAACACCCACTCATCAACATTGCTAGAAACACAATAGTCTGGTTCCAACCGGATGTCTGTGGGCAGTGAGGAAAATGAGTCAGTGGGGAGAGGGTGGAGGTTTGTGGGGTAGACAAACTTGGTTTCCTACTCCCATGAGATGACCGTCTCAGAAACTGATCAGCAGACTGTCTCCATGTATGGGGTAGGGATCATGGCAGTTTTGGTTGAGAAGTGAATGATCCCATATCCCCTTCTCCCCTGTCATCCTGTCCCTGAGGGAGATGATTTATAATGTGATTGCTGTGGAGAGATGGGGGGGGGGGGCAGTTCCTGGGATGCCTGTCTCTGTAATTCCTCTATCTTGTCACCAAACAATAGAGGCAATCTGAAGGGAGTGGTTCACAGGGACAGTGCATGAAGAGGGCTTGACAGAGGTAAAGCGTAAGCATGCATCCTATTGGACAAAATCCTGGTTTGCAGAAACAGCCAAAGCATTTGTCACTGCATGGTGGGCCGCCCAGTTAATCACCTTTGATATTCTAGCCAATGACTTCCAGGTGTGTTCATTGATGGCCTTTGTGTGCTAGCCAGAAAATTGCCAGTGACGCCAAATCCAACAATGAAGACATGGACACAATGTTGCAAACCAGATTTAAAGTGGCATGCATAACTCTTTTATCCATCTTATATTAAAGGGGCAAAGTCATCTTGAACAGGGCATAGTCCTTGTCTAATGCAGGAAGATAGGCATCGGAATGAGTTCTATACCAATTATATATAAAGGATGCTGGTATTTGACGATCAGAAAAAAGGCTTTGGAATTGCCTGGGTCACTATTTTGGTGGAAAATCTCAGCAATTTCCTTGATTCTTCCTGAATGCAGTATAAGACTAAAGGGGTGATGACTTCCTCATCATCAATATCGACTGAAGCCTTGATCCTATATGCCAGTGTAGAAGTGGGAGGCAGTGGTCTGTACGAGTTCAATAACACCCTGATAAATTTCCTCTATAGCCACTTGAATGCTATAACCAGTCCTCTCCATGATGGGATCTGACTGTGAGCTATCATCAGGTCTCATGGGCGAGGTCACGTTTGTGTGCCATCACACCTTATTAGCAGGGTCCTATGCTTATCCCCAGTGGGATTACAATATATAAATGCCATTTCTACCCATCGATATATTGACAACAAAGCCTTTAGAGTCACATTGGTCATATGCAGTTCCAAGTTTTGATATTCATGGATCCAGTATGTTCTGGCACTGTTTCTGCATCTGCATGGGAGGGTGGATAGGGCATCCCGACATCACCCATGAGACTACTCAATGATTCTAACATATTCATGGATACAGTATATTCTGTCACTATTTTGCGACTTCGGTGGGTGGAGAATGCATCTTGTCTTGACATTATCCACAAAAACTAATCAGCAATTTAAATGTGGCATTATGTTTCATCTTCAATGTGGGGCGGAGAGGGCATCTTGAAACCTCCATGAGGTGTAAATTTAATTTGCATTTTGTGCCGCAAGTGGTAACAATTGTAAGCCTGTACATTTTTCCTCGAAAATAGAAACTTTAATGGCACATTAAACGTGTTCTGGTTACTTTGAAAAATTTAACGATCCACCAGATTCCATCACATTTATTTAAGTTTGGTGCTAACTTCCTCTGATGAATGGATGTGTTGTTTTCATTGAAGATTGTAATTGGGTTGCTTTGATGAAGGGTGCATGTGTTATTGAAGTCACCACTAAATGCAAACTTTCCAGGCCCAAACAAATGCCAGTTGGTTATTGTGGTGGTAACATCAAATAATTGTAGTTGAGCATTGATTGGGACTGATTTTTTTTTCTTTTGCTTAGTATTTATACAGAACAATCAGTGCTTCAAAGGTAAACAGTTTTCTTTGAAGTTTTAGCAAAACTAATTTTTGGGTACATTAAAAAAAAAAAAAAAAAGTCATTTGGTCAATTGCAGTCATTCTTGTTCCTGTATTCGGAAGTTAATCGATTGTAGCTCATCCGCTAGCAAGACTATCTGAGTGTATCAGATCTTACAGTACCCAGGCCTGGTGTCTGCATAATCACATTATGTAAAAATACGCTGTTAAGATGTATTTGTCAATATAAACAAATGATCTGTTTATGTAACAATGGATAGCTCCCAGTGCATTTTATATCTATGTTTGTGGTATCTTTTTATGATGGCTTTGAATTTCTCCACCCCAAACCCATGATAGTATATATAAGTTTAAACAGTTCAAATATGCTGTCGCAAAAAAAATTGCCATATGGTATATTCTGTCATCAATATTTTGAAAAAAATCACAATTTGCAACATTGGTGAAGTCCAGTGTCATCCCTGGGTAAACATGGTTAATGTTGAGTTCATGGTCACTTTTTGTTTTAGAAATTAAGAATGTTCTAGAAGCAAGTGGTTTATGAATATGATGGGAATGTTACTGTGTCTTAGCTTTTTATATCAATGCTGTTTACTTCAGAATTACTCTTTCTGCATCTTAACACTGGTCTCAGTGGAATCAATTTTAGTTGTGTTCAGTTTAGATGATTTATTATTAACTTATTCATTGTAATTACAAATTGTTCACTGAAATAGGACTAAACCATTATTTTGGTATTATTGTGAATTCATTCGAGGATATTTTGGATAGTCATTGTGATACATCAAGACTGTCTTGGCACTTTTGCACATTCAAGACTACTGGCACATCATCACATTCAGTAATTGAATTTGTTCAGAACACCACTGGAATTTTTTTGGAATACTCAATACTTTTAGACTTATGATAGAACTTTTAGGACTATCTGGGATTTTATTCATAATAATGCAAGCTCTTTTGAAATTTTCACTTTGTATTCTACGGAAATAAATTATTTGTTGAATTTCACAAAACTTGTTGGTTTTTGCTCTTTTCTGTTACTTAAACTATGGAGTTGTAACAGTCGATATAATATATTATACAGACAGAAATATATTCTTCATCCTTCCTGGAGGGCTGGATTCAGAGGTAGCAGAAAGCTATCATAACATAATGTGAGGAGGTAATGCATTTGATGGAGAAACTGACTACTCCATAAAATAACTCAATTCACAGTATCTAAACTCTTTGGGGGTATGCATGTTCTAAGTATCTTCCACATGAAAGATAATGTATATAAAAAACAAAAGTCACACAGACATTCCACTGGTCCATGTATGAAAAGAGTCCAGATAATTTATTTACAAATATACTGAACCCCAAGACCATAGGCCCTTGAGACGATAGTTTGAGATAATTTTCTAACAACAAAGGAGATTGGGACTTAACCCCAGTTTCACAAAACAAAAAATTTTTCTTCCTGAAACAGAAATCTTTCAATAACCAGGTACAGTGACCCCGCTATAACACGGTAGTTGAGAGCCATAGAACCCGACCGTGTTATAAGCAACCAGGTCAGTTAGTTGAAGAAAATGATGCATGTACCTGAAAAAAATGTGCCGGAATGGGGGGGGGGGGGGGGGAAATAAATGCGGGCGCAAAAATACGTGCTTCATTGGCACAATTATCATCTTAAATTGATGCATATTAAACGAGAAATAGTGAAAACAGAGAAGGTATTTATAATATTTTACTTTATTCAGAGAACCAGGCATTGATATATATACGTGTATACTGTTTATATATACATATCTAATGTGTAGAAATTAATAAAGTATCAACACTGTGTACTCACCCGTGAATCACGTCACATACATTGAATCCACAATACAAGTAATTCCATCGAAACACACACACACAGATAAAAAATATTAAATAATTTTGTCACAGTTTAGTGAAAAAAAAAATAGCACAATCACGTAACGAATGATGAAGCACATTTACTTTTCAGTACGTCCCAAGTCGATAAAAGTCTGCATTTTAAGCGCCGTTGGTAGAGTTCATAAGCATCAACTTTTTTCCTGTAAAAAGGAAACTTTCACCACACGGTAAAAGTGTTACTGGAAAATGAAACAATCCATCAGATTCCATTGCTTTTATTTAATTCGGTACTGACTTCCTTTGAAGAAAGGTTCTTTGTTTTTACTGAAGATTGTAGTCAGCTTTCTTTGATGAAGGGTGCATGCGTTATTGAAGTCACCACTAAGGAACAGCTTTGGTGAACCAAACAAATGCCCGTTTCTTATTGTGGCGGCAACATCATAAAATTGTATTGCATGATTGAGACTTATGTTTTTTCCCATTTGCTTAGTACGTTTTCATAACAATCGGTGCTTCAAAGGTAATGTTTTCTTTGACATTTCAGCTACTGTTTTATCTGGGTACATTTTTTTTTTAAATGAATTGGCCGTCATATGGTCAATTGTAGTTATAGTTCCTCCCTGCCTACTGCATAGACAAGTGAGAGGGTTTATTTTTTGTAGTAGTGGAGTGATGCTGCCTTCCACGCATGCATCAGAAATTTAAAGAAAGAATCAATCAACGATAGAGACAAATGTGTTCTGGTCTGATGACAGGGATTACTACAGAAAATGTGAATGTTCTGAAGGATTTAATTCTGAGTGAAAAGAAGAGGAATTTTACTTACCATCCATATACAAATGTCAGTCTATGTAAATATATTAATAACTAGCGAGCGGCCGAAAATCTGACAAAAGATAAGATTATGAGATAATTCCTCATCCGGTTGATCTCCGCTACCCAAAATGTAAATTTGAAAAAAAGCGGATATCTCAAAACATACAGTACTAGATGTCAACATAAGAAGACTAAGATACAGCAATGCACAATTAAGATTTTTTTGTCAATATGGACAAAGAATTTGTTTATGTAACAACAGATAAATTTCAGTGCATTTTATATCAGCTTTGCGGCTTCCTTTCATAGGCCTCTGAATTTCTCCACTCCAAACCAATGGTTGTATATACAAGTTTAAACAGCCAACAACGTTGCCAATACAAAGAAATCACCAGATGGTATATTTTGCCGCCAATAAGGAAACAAAATCGCAATTTGCGACATTGGCGAAGCCCTATGCGATTCCTGAATAAACTTTTTAGATGTTATTTTTCATACTTTTAAGAAGAAAACACTATTTTTTCATGTATGAGAAAAATGCATATAAAATTTCAAGAGTCACACCACGATCGTCTTGTATTATTCATACGCGATCTCTTCCCTAAAATGATAATACTTTTTTGTTTTGTTTTTGTTCGTACTTTTAAGAAAGAATTTTTTTTTTTGTGTACGAGAAAAATACATGTATATGAAATTTCGTGAGCCACACCATGACCGTGTTATATCTGAATTCGTGTTATAACGGAGCGTGCTATAGCGGGGTCACACTGTATCAATGATTAAAATAGTCCCAAATATCCCAGATTTTTCTGACATTAGTCTGGTTTTATCTGTGAAGTAAAAGTGAGGATATCCTCAAACCTGAGGAATTTTCCTCAACATGTTTTTCAAGAATAAAAGGACACTAGGGGTGCAAGTTTTAAAATAACCCTTGTACATCTCACAAAAATCCCTACATTGTC